>JAHREE010000308.1:1270179-1312550 GCA_033628505.1 Tringa tobata | reverse complement strand
ACCGCAGATCCAATTTCTGTTCCCTCGTATGACGCTGTTCCAAGGGAGGTCAAAATCCATATTTTTTGTCAGAGATAACCTCAGTTGGTATCCTGTGTTACAGTTAAATTGTTGCAAGATTTATCCAGATTTTTGAAGCGAACATTGCATATTCTACTCATCCTCAAGAAATACACGATTTGTTTGTCTTTGTAACAGCATGAGAAGGATTTGGTGTGACCCAACAAACCAATGACATTCATAGCTAAGGCTGGCAATAACTTCCAAGGTGGCAGTCATTTTGGATAAGTGCCTGACTTATAACAGTCTAAACGCTGCAATGATTTCCCTAAGCACAAAGAAAACAGAAATTTTGTTTATCAAAGTCCCCTGGTGCACCAAGCACACCCAGTCATTATGATCAGCATTAAATAGCCACAGATTATTTTTAAGACTTGCAACGGACTTTTGCTGAGTTTCCTGACATTTCCAATGCAGTTCATCTCATTTTGATTCAAGGTTGTTAGCAGTGCACAGGAAAGTAGGGAACAGGAAAACCTACTGACTTCCCAAGGGAATTATAAGTAGTGACTTTTCAAATCACTGGCACATAGACATACTCAGTGGCTAGAGATGTTTTCCAAATATGCAATATTTCCTCTTTTATTTGCTCTTAGCTAACATAATTTACTATGTTTCTATTCTTGCACTGAAGCATGAGGGAGTTTTGCTTAAGCAACAAGTAAGTTGAGGTACTCAGAGCTGAGTTTACAAAAACAGCACAAGGGATTTTTATTAAAGTACATGGACATTGTGTGTCTGTAAAACCACTGAGATTCCTTGCCCTGTCCCTAGGGAATTATATTATCTACAATGACCTTAAACTATTTTTTCTGGATGAATAGTATATGTTTGCAGAATTAAATAAAGGTTCAACATAGCTCCAGCATTTCATTTTCCCTTTCATTTCTCATGAGCAAAGGTAGCTAGACAGACAGATGGGCTGAAAAGTGAATGATTGAATGGGTAGAGGTTCATGTACCTCTGTGCACTAAAATCTGAGCAAGTGGCCAGTTGAAGTCGTTTCAGAGCTAATGAGACATAATCTTGCACCCTATATTTTTTCTTCTTGACTCATTTTAGTTAGTATATAAACAATGACAACTGTTTTTATTTTAGTACCATGTGAAAGGTTACACAGTATGGTCTTTGTCTCCCTGGACACAATTGCTGCATGCCAAAGGATGATATGTTTTTCTGAGTTCTCCCTGGGTGAAAATATTGACCTAAAATTGGAAGTTGCTCATTCTCTCTCTAATTCTCATCTGCTCAGAAAGTAGGACAAAACTATTTTTCCTCCATGGCTGAGATTCCTGTCCATCAGTGCTCACACGTAACCCAGATTTTCCCTTTTCTTTTCAAGGGCTGTTATCACAGTTATCATGTCATTCCATAGTAAATGCTAAAAATATTCGGATGAAATGAAACAAATAGGCTGTTTTATGATAGATTGTGCTAACAAAACAACTGTCTTTTAAGGAAAAAATCACCCCACTATAAAGGAAAACATCTAGTCTTTTAAAGGCAAATACAATTTGTTGTTACCAACAGGAATACTCTTTTGAAGAACAAGTGCTAAATGGGAGGTACATGTCTTGGAATTCTTACTTTTTCCCTTCCCCATCCAAATTCCACTGACCTAATCCAAAGACCACTAAGGGTAATACATTTTTCAAATAAGTCCATCTGTTGGTTTCAGGCACCTAAACTAAGAGGATATTTTCAAAAATCTCAGGCTATATACAGGAATGTGTATATTACCAGTGATTCTTAGGGTCATATGATTTCACCCCTGACTTAATTGTTCAAATGAGAAAAGGAAGATGTATTTGAACTTAACATCTCCCAGTAACTCAATATTAGGTGATGTGCATCTCTCTGGATGGTTTTACAGTCACATTTGGGAATTGAAGATGTCAAGAAGACCTAAGTTTTTTTTTAAGCCAGCTTTATGATTCCATAAAGTTTTCAAAAAGAGGCTATCTCATTCATGTTACAAGGTAGTGCAGAGCTAAATCCTTTAAAAACAATATTATTAAATCTAAACAGTCAGTCAAAGTGAACTTGGCACAGCTACTATGTGCAACGCTTTGAACTTTGATGTTAGTGCAAGTGATTAGTAGCAATGAAGTTAAACCAATAGAATCCTATTTTGGTAAAATAAATTTATTAAGTGATAGATTAAAATTGAAATAGAGAAAGATTTTTAAAATAGTTAGAACTATTTTTGCTTTTGAATTTCTAGTAAACACTTTTTGAAATCTGGCCTATTCCATAGGTGCCTGCCTCCTCTCTGTGTATATATATACACATACATAACACATATACAGAGAATTTATATAAGTCACCAGGGGAGAATTTTTTGTGTGTGTGTTGTGTTTTTTATCATGTTGGGGTTTGTGTGTACAAAATATACATATGTTTTCTTTTAGTTTAGGAGCATATATAAAACAGCCAGAATTCCACAGCAGAATGCTTTGACACAATGTGTCCTGAATAGGCAAGGGATTTGAATCAAGCAAATGAAACTCGGAGATTTACTGGCATACAGCAGATCAGATAAAGAATTAAAACAGAAAGACCATCTGCTCCAAAGCTTTGAACTCTGTTATTTACAAGTCCTGCTCGTGTGATTAAATAGAAATATTTTGTTAGAGATATTATTTTAATTTGATTTCTAATGTAATGTGTTTCAAAAACATATATATATATATATGAGAATACTTGTTGACCCTTTGGTACACATAACGAAATTCAGTTGTTAACTTTTTTTTTCCCCCTTTAATTTAGAGCCACAGTCAAGAAAACAGGATGTATAATTGTCAACTACTGTTTTTATAAAAGACAGGTAATGATAACAAAAAAAAAGCTCACTCTTATTATGCCTTTCAGTTTACAGTAAGGTTCTATTCATTGCCTCTTTCCTCTTCAAAAAATTAGTAGAAAGAGAACTTCCAGGGAAATACAAATGAGAATCTTCATTAAAAAAGTTGCACTATTTTCAAAGACTCAATCTGAGATACAATGCCCATTAAAGATATATGAAGTCTCTTTCTAGATTTGTGTTGAGAATTGAAAGTGACACTTCTTTGAACACATTATCTATTAAAAATGGAATAAAGATCTAAAATAGCTGATGTCCAGAAACTTAGAGCTGATGGCTGTCTCTTGTATTTAAAAGTCTCCAAATACAGTCTTTCAAACAGAAAACCCAATTACTTACTAGTTTCTCAGATTTTCTAATCCACAGAGACAACAGTTTATTATTCCTTGCCACACTGTTGCCAAACATCATCTCGGAATTCAATCTGTAAAGCCAGAAATTGAGGATTCTCTCCTAGATAATAATAGGATTTCTTGTCCAATGTCAGAAAAGAAGAATGGAATAATAATCTGTTTTCTAAAAAAACAACCCAACACTGTGGAATTAATGGAAACTACCAAAAAGAACAAAGGTCACAATCGGGAGCTTGTGGGGATTACAAGAGCCTGATAAATCCAGTGGTGATCATTGACCAGATCTTTTTCAGGAGGCTTTTCCTGCAACAGCTGGATTTATCTATCATGGAATACAAACACCATATGTGTTTATCTCCTGTACTCTAAGTCACTGCTTCTGATAAGGTGAAGTCTTTACTAGAAATCTACAGCCTCCTGGAGCTCTCATAGCACCTTTAGTATTATAAATTCAACACACCTTCTACAACTAGGAAGCACTTCCCACAAAAAGGGAGGATTGTATTCTTTTGCCATCCTGGTGTGGATGGCATTCAGTTACCCTTCAGAAATAAGAAAATAATTTTGTGGCTCACTGTCCTTTGTGCTCTGCATTTGGAAGAACAGGTTAGTTTGGGACTCAGACCTTAGAATTATGACTTGTGGTTTGATATAGTTAATGACAGTTCATATTCCTATGGACCAATGAGCTAACCTGTAATTTCCTATTTTTTTAGACAATAGTATTGATCCATAATGATGATTTTTCCTAAAATCAGATAGGATAAAATTCTATGTTAGCAAAAGTTCTAGATTATTCGAAGTTCCTGAAGGTTAATACTTTTTTCCTTTTAAAAATTTATCCAACAATACAGTGTTTAGTGCATTAATAAGCCCTTGTTACTTATGGATAAAGAAAATAAGTGACTACGAAAAGAAAGTGAGCAAAGTAAAATAAATATTTCAGAGATAAGAAACAATAAAATACACTTCAAGAAAAAAATCAGTAGGGAAAAATTCACTAAACCATTGTCCTACTATAAATATTTGCCTTTGAACTAAAAGATGCAGAGTCAGAATATCTCAGCCAGAATTCAGAGTGATGCTTAAAATGCATTTAAATCCATTCCTATTCAGCCAAACACTTAAAAATCCACTTAATGCCATGGGTCATAAATGTTCTTAAACTTAAATGTGTCACACTAGGCTGAATTTTGTTGCTTTGCTGCTTTGGAAGCCGAATACCCTGCTGACTTCTTAGGTGACCTTGGACACATTTAATATCTCTCCCTGTCTTGGTACCTTTATCTAGCATGAGAACATTGCAACCTCTGAAGTTCAATTAGCCAAAATTCCTGTAGATTTCAGTGAGTGCAGTGTAAAGCTAAAGCTTTCTTGCAAATACTGTTTAGAAACCTCAGAAAAGTTTGTAAAGCAAAGGTAACGCACGCAGGTAACGCTTGCCAGGTGCTGGGTCCCACTGTCGTTTAGAAGCACAAAGTGTTTGATTCACCCATTCCTTCTACTCAGCTGCCTTCCTCACTTCTTAGAGATGGTGACAAGGAGGCTCTGCAGGTGATTTTGTCTTCCAGTTGGACATGCTGTATGCTTCCCGACTGCTGGTCTCATTGCATGGAGAGGCACTCTTGCATGCAGTGTCCACTTCTAAAGGTTGAAGTCTGCTGTAGGAACAGCAAGGTCAACACTTAAGTGATATTCAGATTTTAAAATTTAATTTTTGTGTGATCTGCTTAGTGCTGAAAATCCAAGTGTAGTCAAACGTAGCAAATACAGATGAGGGATACACTGGGACAATCACTAATGAAGTGATGTAGTAGTGGTATGAATTTATGCTTAGCTGTTGCACTCATCTCTTTTAAGGTCTTATCCAAAAATACTAACAAAACTCTTCTGTATTTTCGTTCCATTTTAAAATTATTTGTGTTTGGTTTTATACGTACCAAAAATTACTCAGACAAAACCTGTGCAACACACACAAACTGCTGTGCTGGGCCAATTAAATGTCCAGGTGTTGGTGGCAGTCGTTTACAGGGAGTATAAGAGCAGGGCAGGTTACATGCAAGCCTTTCTCTGGCCCAAGGCTCCCAGTTTCTACATGTTTGGCTTTTAAGGTGGGTTCTTCCTGCTTTCTTCTGTGGTTTGTGGTGTTTGTTTTTACTGTTATAGAATAAAACCTGATTTATATGTTTTGGATTTCCTTGCAGAGCCCCCAGTGTTAGGCAGGCAGAACTGAAATTTTGATGTTGGCTAGAGAGCTGCTTGATGAACTTGTGTTTTTTTTTTTCTCATTGTAATATACTGATTCAAATAAATTTATTGCTTCATTTATGTCACTCATGGAAATATACCTCACAGTTGTTATATTTATATTGCTATAAAGGCAAAACCCCAAACAATTTAAAATCAATATTTTCTGGACATTGTCAATGAATGTAAATATTAGTTAGACCTGAAACTGTTGTAATTTGAATCTGTACTCAATTCTAAGGGAGAGCTATAACAATACTATTTCTGAAGGTTTCTGTTAATCCAAGATGATCCAAGTGACATTTTAGACTGTAATCAATAATTTTTATGTTGAATAGCTTAAACAGTTTGGTAGGAGTAAGGATTGGCTCCCCAGCACATGTAAACTGGTACAGCTGTGCTGAGTTAGCTGGGTTGTTGCAGTAGCTGTGGATCTGGTCCCTGCCTACTACCCTGTTTAAACAAACTAAGCAGTTGCTATAAAGAGCTTGGCTTGTTCAGGTGATATGTAAAAAGGCAGTCAACTTAATATGAAACCATATGTAGCACTCGTAGTCTTTACTTGCTGCTTTCATAAAACTGTTAATGTTTACCTAATCTTTGTAGCTTGGATATTAGTGTGCACTTTTACTTCTTTTGAGATTCCGTGTACCAATGTTATTTTATTTTTGTTTTAGAGCTCAAACTGTTACTTATGAAAATGGTGAAATGTGCCTACATAGAAACAGTCCTTTTTAGTCAGTAGTGATTCTGTAAAAAGGAGCATTGAGCCTTTTCTCTTTGTTACTGCTGCCAATCAAAAGCAAAGCAATTGAGATTAGAGCAATATTCAGGCTAACAGCCACTGGTATGACTGGGAGGGAGACTACATTTTGGCTTGCGTTAGTTCTGCTGTGGAGAGAACAGCTCTGTATTTTTGAGAGTAATTCAGTGGTATGATTGTGGAATCACCTTCTTGATTACGACTGGCTACGCTCTCTGAAGGGAAAGAGAATGCACAGGCTCTGAACAAAGAAATGTTATTATTAGCAATATTGCGCAGACTGACCAGAAGGTTGTCTGACACTCATTTTGTGGTCAAGTAGCAAATAAAGGAGTCAGGTGTTCATTTCGGAAGTAAAACTCTGCTCTGCAAGTCATTAAAGGCAGGGTTCATCTCACCTGTCTTCACCTGTGACTAATTAGATCCCTAAATTCTCATGTGGACACCATTTGTAATCAATAGAGTGATGACTCAGTTTACTTTTTTAAGAGATTATTGAAATGAAATGAATAATTTTTTCATAGGGAAATTTTTTCATTTAGCTAAAACTTAGTTACATAAATGTAGTAAAGGATTGTGAAGTCAGGCCTACAGAATATTGCTGCTGTTTTGTAACCATTCTGGAGGGTTGTTTTCTTATAGTTTCTTATTTGTATCTGATGAATTGAGAATTCAAGAAAAATATCCAACACAACAGTACTTTGATACTGAGCCAGGTGTGATGTTGTGATGATATCCTCTGTTTTTTCAGGATAAAAAGCCCAACCATGTTGGTATATGAGAGCAGATTTTCCTACTAAAGCTCAAAGGTTTTTATTTTCTAGGTAGCATAGCAGAATCGTACATATGTTAGAAATTCTTGCAATCTAAATGCTGAAAAATAATAAAAATAAGAATATACTTAAAAAGCAAACTTGAAGACTTGATTCCATGAGATATCTACCATGTTTAAAGTAACAAAGAGGGGGTATTCCCAGCTGTGCATGGCCCTGTGGCTCATGCACATGTGCTGACGTTGTCCATGCACTGTAGGAAAAACCTACATCCTACCAAGGGAAGATGCCAGGAAACATCTTAATCCTGAATTCGGGGGAGCATCTGGGAATTTCTTAGATAGTGCTGAAAGGTATTCATGATAGGGAATAATAAATGGAATAATTAAAGCAGCAATTGTACTCTTGATTATTTCTTCTGACCTGATGAGTACTTATTCATAGTGGCAATGTCCACTGTAGAGAAGCATTTAAGTCAAAGATAGCTTTAGCTAAAAGATGCATTTATGCTACTGTTTTATTGTGTGGCCTTTTGAAGGAAATCTGGCTATTACTATTCACTGCAATTTCGCTTACATCAGGGAGGAGTCTCAGAACATGAAATTGAAATAATTACAAGTGAAACAAGTGATAGTCTCCAGGTGTTTGTCTGATATTCTCCAATAGCTAATGGATATTCAGCCCACGGGGCCAGAGAAGTAACTCTGTCAAAATGTGTAAGGGTTGGGTGCTGATTCGGAGCATCAGTTGTTTTGTTCTGGACATCTCCATCTACTGGTTTATGGTAGTTGATAATGCAAAGTCAGCCTATGTTAATCCGGTGTGCATCATAAATCTTATTTTGTATTAATTCCCTTTACCTTTTGTTGTGTATTTAGGACTAATATTATAGATGTTAGACGTGCCAATATCCATGTTCTCAACCCTCAAAATTCTTTTAGGGGGTGGATCTCCAGATACCTGTGTGTGGTAATGCCAGCCATGCATTTCCCTGATTTAGAATGTTGCTTCCATGATAGCAGCACAGAGCTCTGTCTCTGTGTTTCCCTGCAAGAATAGGCCTTGACTGTGTAGAATCATCAGTGTTGTCTGCCTCATCGGATCTGCTCATTGTCCGAAGTGTATTAACTGTATAGGATTTTCAGTAGGGTTCTAATATCGGTTTTATTTTTCCCTTCCCTGCTGTATGCTGGCATTTTAGTGTATATTATTTGGAAAAATGAGATCAATGTAGATTCATTGAGAAAGTACAGTTGAGCAGTTTGGGCAAGACTCCTTTAATTTATTGAGTTTTGATATTTTTCTTAGAATAATAGAAAGTACCTTTTACAAAAGCAGTCTTTCTTGATAATTATTTAAAACAGCAAAGTCAAATAATTGGAACTGTTGGCTCATCTTCTCTAGCAAGACAAGGAATTTACAGTCATGTAACCTGCACCTTGCTTCCATTTCCCTTCTGATACACACCTTTCAGTTTACCCTGTCAGAGTTGGACCAAAGGTCCTCTGTAGAGATAGGATAATGGAGAATATCCTGTGGGGTCATGTGGTATGACTAGAAAGAGCTAGAATCGGTGTCTCCAGTTGTTACAGTTGTGTCAGTGTGTGCTGAGAACCAGGACATATATTCGACAGCAGAATAAAGAGCTTTAAGTACAGTTTGAACAGTACAGACCATTGTCAGGAATAAAATACAAAGCCATTTTTGAAAGCTAAAGAATTACCTAGCTTTTTCTTTAACACTTGCATGATTGTATAAAGCCATTTATGGAGTTAATTATTGATTTATTTACACAATTTAGAATGTCATCCCCCCCATGAGCTAATCTCCCATGTTCTGATGGGAGTTAGGGGAAGGAAGGTTGGATTTTCTTGTCTTCCATTTGTCTCATTAGAAATATGAAGAAAATACTTTGATTCTTTGAAGAAAACAAACCCCACAATAGCTTCAGCACCTGACAATAAACATCTCTTAAGCACTGATCTACAAATGCTATGAAAATATCTATCCCTAAGCATGTTAGTGGTGCCGCTGAATTCATCAAGACTGCCTACAATATTCCTGTGGCTTTTTAAATAGGATGTTAAAAAGGTTTCTTAGATGTTCTGTATTGGATATTGCTATAAGCGTTCCCCCACCTGAAAACCATTGGCAGAACTTTATAACAATGGTGAAACAATTTCTCTTTCTGACTGTGTAAATAATCACTAAAAAGAAAATCAACTACTATGAGGGAAAAAAATGAGAAGGTCATTCATTTGTATTTTAATTTATATTTTTCAATTTTTATATAACAAGCACTAGCCATTTAAATACTGTGACTGAGCTTATTTAAATAATTCAAAGACAGAAAAAAGAACATAGCTTACTCCTCAGCAAACTAATTGTCTACATGTACAAGCTATTGTCAGAGCAGAACTTATTCTTGAAAATAATCTGATAATGATGCTGTTTAGAAGTAGAACATTCCATTAAAATGTTTCTTGACCTCAACCAGGCTTTATAGGGCTAGATGCTACAAAAGGCATGTCTCTTCAACTCCTGGGCGTGAGTAGGTCCCTGCATTTGAAACTTGGTCAAAGCAAATGGTTAGTGAAAAACAGCTTTGGATTGACACAAAACTCAAGTTGGCGTTTCCATGTGTAATATGACAGAAAGAGTTTAAAATACAAAATTTCTTCAGCTGTACCTCCTAGAATATTTATTTTATGTATATACTTAGATATAATTTTATTTACTAGTGCAAAGTCATCATGAAATAGCATGTGCCAAAAGGTCAAAATTAGAAGCTTAATTTTAAGCTATCTTTAGTGAAGAAACATAGGTTATACAGTTTCACAACTGTTAGCCTGTTTTATTTCTTTTTTAAGTTTTGATTTATTCAAAATATTATACAAAAATAGGAAAAGGATGTACACTAAATATAATTACTGTTATATAGTGAACAATACTGCTCCCAACAATGAACAGAACAAAATACTGGTTGGAAGAATTTCTGTGCTAAAATAAGATTGTAACATAGAGTACTATTCACCCAAATAGATTTTACAGAGTTATAAAAAGAAACATGTTTTGTAATTAAGCTGAATGAATGCAGTTTTTCTTCAGTGTACTAAGTTAACATCTTTAGAGCAACTTTTATGACAGAAAAACTTTTTAAAGGACCACTGCAATGAAGAATGACTGACAATATGGAGCAGTACAGAAGGGGCCTTGTTAGTTTTTTGCAGGAGGAAAAAATTGGACAGCTAGAGCTTTCAGAGGGCAAGAGTCACCCAGTATAACGAGGAAGTCTTCATAAGAATTGTGTCTGTTAAGCTCTTACATAGCAAACATTACAGTGGAAATTTGAGTGAGAGGTGTCTTAAGATACTGTGGAGAGATTTGAAATATATTAGTAAAATGTCCTATCCTCACAGAATTATCTGCTAGGGAATTCAACATAAAAACACAAAGATGCAGACAGAGCTGTCCTGATAATGAGTAATAAGCAAATACTTTTTTACTATGAGACATTCTTGTTTGATAGTAATGATGGTATTGTGGTAAGAATTCAATATCAACATCAGATGCTTTTATGTCACTCATACAGTAGAAATAACCTGGAAGGTTTTTTATGCATTAATTTGGAAGCTGTGCTTTACAGTAGGTAGTGAAGCTATAAAGCAGTAGTAAGGATCCAGAACTCAACAGGTATTTCAGATAACTGTATTTAATTTTCATTAAAAATTAGCAGAAGAAATCAACAAAGGCCAACCACAGAATTAAATTTATGTTGAAGCTCTTTAGATTTGCTGGGAAATATGCTGGATCGTTCCATTGAAGAGCCACATGCCATGAAACACTGTCAAATTTGTATTTGAAAAAATTTGCAGCATTGTTAGTATTTTTGTAAGACATAATGTTTGTTAAATTCCTCTACAGAAATTGCTCTTTAAAAGAGCATTAACATTATGGAATTTTAATACATGCATTATACTCTCAACTCCTGGTCTTAATATCCCAGCATCCTTCTTTAACTATGAATACATTTAGTTAAGTGACCTCTTATACAGGGCTAGAGAGGTAGTAACTGCATGCCATGGATAAATTACAGAAAAAATTGAATATTCCAAACATTTATTTATATTGTGACACTTTTTATCAACTCAGAATTTGCAATTGTTTGCTTAGAATAGAAACTACTCAAAAATCAGAAAGTAAATCAAGGTTTCTGAAATTCAGTGCAATATCATGACAATCTATGTTTAGCTATTGTAAAATCAAGACTTTTATCCTTGGTCTGGTTTTGATAGCGTAACTATAGTTGCATTTATAACTCATGTCCTAGGTTATTAAGGATCTCCCTAAAACAAAGCTCAGGGAGCTCAGAAAATTCTGTTGATCTTGGATGCTCATTAGGCAGAGAATGGGTATGTTCATTCCTCTCAGTGAATGCAGTTATAAGTGATGTTCCTGTCTCTTGGCCTTTTATGCATATTTGTAAAGTCTTGTCAGAATTCAGAGGAATTTATATATAGACTTGCTCGGGATATTGGCACTTGTCTTGCTCCCACTTCAAAGCCTCTCCCAAGAATCTGCAGAAGACTAGCACAAGGCATGAGTAGACAGATAACTAACCTTCCCAGGAAAAATGTGTCTTTTAGGAGCAGCTTTGCAGGTCCCATATTTTTTTTTAGTGACATTATTAAGAGAGCTATAAAACCACATGCACTCAAAATACCCTAATTTTTCTTCAGTATCTCCAGAATTTCAAATCCTAGAATAGTTTGGGTTGGAGGAAACATTTACAGGTCATCTAGTCCAACCCTGCCCTGCAATGAGCAGGGGCATCTTCAACTAGTTCAGGTTGCTCAGAGTCCTGTCAAAGCTGACCTTGAATATCTCCAGGAATGGGGCATCAACCACCTCTCTGGACAGCGTTTCACCACCCTCATTTATAAAAAATGGCTTCCTTATGTCTAGTCTGAATCTACCCTCTTTTAGTATAAAACCATTAGCCCTTGTTGTAACAGGCCCTGCTAAAAAGTTTGTCCCCATCTTTTTTTATAATATCCTTCCAGTACTGGAAGCCTGCAATGAAGTCTCCCCAGAGCCTTTTTTTCTTCAGGCTGAACTACCCCAACTCTCTCAGCTTGTCCTCACAGCAGAGGTGCTCTATCCCTCTGATCATCTTTGTGGCCTCCTGGATGCACTTCAACAGATCTATGTCTTTCTTATGTTGGTGGCCCCAGAGCTGGATGCAGTTCTCCAAGTGTGGTCTCACCAGAGCAGAGAGGCAGAATCACCTCCCTCAACCTGCTGACCAGGTTGAGGTTGTCTTTTGATGCAGTCCAGGATGCAGTTGGCTTTTTGGGCTGCAAGCACACATTGCTTGCTCATGTCCAGCTTTTCATCCTAGCCCTAACAAACAAGCCCCAGCATTAAAGTAATCCTCACTTTTCCAGTGAAAATAAAGTAGATTCTTTATAATCCACATGTATTCATTTTAAAACAAGAAAACTTTTTTTTTTTTTAAAAAAGCCCTTCTTTTTATTCTCCACAGAAGTACCAGATCTGCTGATGTTCACCTCCTGTCTTGCGAGTCCGGTTAATAAAACCAGTAGGCAGAATTAAAGCACAGGACTGATAGAAAACACAAAACTTCATTTCTGTTTCTTTCCCTTGCACATTTACATTTAGAGAACAACCAAACTTTTTTTTTTTACCTTAGGTGTTCATGCCATGGTTTTTCAAGTGACTGCTGTATTTCTCCCAAGTTCAAGGAAAAAGCCCTTTGTGTACAGTATGATAGTATTGACTGTCAATATTTGTGGTTTGTATGTCAAGATATAAAACTTGTATGGATTGGCAAGCTTCTTCAGGGTGTTATTTTTCATCAACTCAATGAACAAGAACTACATTCTGAAGATAATGTGCATGAGATTTCAATAGGAAGGGAATAATGTCAGCTCTCTGTCCTTGATAAAATACAAGGACCTGACATAAGTTTGATCTTATTCTTTGACAAGACCAGCTCATTGCCTCTAGAAAAACTGAAAAACACTCTGTAAAACTGGACCTTGTGGTATCTGGATGTGGAATTGTATGCTCAGAAGTTTGTGTTTCTGGTAGAATGCTCAGGACCAGATTAATCTAAAAGTGTGTGTGCTATCAAAGCAAAACTGAGCTATTCTTGTGACAATTTTTTTGTAGCTGCAGAACATTATTATGGTAAGGAAACTTCTCTCACCCATGCTATTCACTCTCAGCTTACTGTATACATACATACATATATGAAATATATCTGACAGCCAGATGGCCAAGAAGCTGCCACAAAGGTGGGTTGCAGCTGCCATTTTATGATGGTGGTTTAAGTGTCATAGCTTCCTATTTCCATGGTCTGCAAGCAGGCTGTAATGTTGAAGCACAGGACATAGCTTACACCAGGTTCCACACTCGCAGGGCCAGGCAGCACAGCAATTTCACACTGCGGTGAAATCTGAAGTGCAAGCATATTCTTAGTATGAACATGCTTGGGGATGCTGTAACAGTGAAGAAGTGCTACATATCAGTTCTCTATCCAAGAGTTTGCCCAATCTTGTAACTGGGGGCATGTAAAGGGAATACATGTTTCCTCCCAGACAGCTTATGGACTTATGCTACAGGGCCATGTTTCTTGTTTGAACTTTGGCAGTGTTGGGCAGATCCCAAGATTCTTTGGGTAAAGTTAAAGATACGGTTCCAGATTTACCTTCAGTATTGCATTTCTAATACTTATTTCTACATGTAATCTTGAGCAATGTGTTAACACATTTGTGAAAAATTATGTTCTCGTTAGGGTTCTTCTCTTTAGCTGACATGCTAGCACATATTCACAGGAAAACTGGGTTTTCTGGGCATGTGGCAGGACTCGGATAAATAAATGCAATGCTTAAAGATAAGGTCCAAATCTCCTAAGTTTTCTGGCGGTAGGTGCCTCTAGCAGCATGCTGGGGCATACCAGCCTTATTTCAGAGAGACACCACTAAAGAAACTTATAATACAGTGTCATGACTCTCTAGGTCTTGAAAACTTTCCAACCAATTATGCCACCAACACAACTGAAACCAAGAGGAAAAACGCTCACTGATATCAAAGGCAGACAGATTTGGCTGATTTATTTTTAACCTGCTTAAAATAATGAAGTCAGCCAAGATCATGTGAGAGGGCACTGTAATGTAATTGAATCCATTTTGGGGAGCAGGTATTGATTACAAAGGTGCTGGAAAAAGAATTACGTATTCAAAAGGACATCTACTTGAAAATGAACTTTCATTTTCAAGTCTTGTTAGACCTTCTAATGAAGAGTACTTGTATACACTGGCTAAATATACTGCAGAAAGTATAGTGGGTCTTGGTGTGATTGAATAAATTGAATGCCAGAAGTTGCTCATGGTCATGCTTTAAACAGACTATCAGGATTGTTTCTTTATTTAGACTATATGCCATGTAAGACATGGCAAACTCAAATAGAATTTGAATGCATATTTTGGATCGAGTAAACCTTTAAATGTCTCAGTTTCTCCATTATTGTTAAGGTTACATTAACATAATAAAAAGGCAATCTTGCATGTATACTTCATCCTCATAAAGTATAAGTCCTGGTCTTTTTTTGAAACTTAAAATTGAATGTTCTTTTATGTAAACATTTCTTTGCATTTTGAGAGCATAACAACATCAAGTGGAAAAAAATATACTCAAAGACAGTCAAACCCACACATTGGCTAATGTATTCTCTTTGTAGGAAAAATGATCAAGTTAAGGTTTGCTGTTGAGTGGTTTAAACAAAACTTGGCATTTAGTTTAAAACAATTCTCTATTATCTCTGAAATACCTTAATTAACCTTTTCTCAGAATTAGTAAAATGCCATTAAATTTTATGTTAACTACCCAACTCTTTACATAATATTCCTCATGTTACAAATTATGAGCGGAGATTCTGCCATCAAAGTGATTTCTAGCACTCTCCATCCTTTACAAGGACATGCAGGTTTGTTAACGGAGCGTTTTCTCCAGGGATGGTGACAGAAGACAGTCACTGGGGTCTCTGATAAGAATTCATGGGTTGTAGTAGAAATAATGCACTTTAAAAGTGTGCTAATCACAAGGAGGAACAGTCAAGGAAGAAAATATTTTTTTTTTCTTAGATTTTTACTTAAATTTCAGTATGGAAGAACCTTCTTAAAATGCAGTAAAATGCGAGTAAGTATTTTCAGAACCAATCTGTTCTGGTACCAGAGTAATATTATTCAAAATAAAAGAAGGTCTTGCAGGTACTAGTGTCATTGGTCTAATCATACAATTAAAGATGCTGAATTGCATATGTATTTTTCAGGATGAGATGCAAATGATATAATAAATAGATTGAAATTGGGCTGTCTATAATTAAACCAGAAGTCTTTAAGTGCTTCCCAATTTTAGTCAATGGCCAGGTAGAAGTGTTCAATTTGGATATGAAATGCTTATTTCTTGATTCTGTGATTATAGAGTACGGTAATTAAAGGCTGATGAATGATTTATTAGTTCTCTTGAAATATATACCATCACTTCAGTTTAGCTTCTGCTCCTGTTCACTTGCTGAGCTAACTATAGATTGGAAAGTTTGGGGGCTTTGCCAGAGATTGTATTGTCTATATTTATAACACTTTAAAAAAGATATCAGTTGGTATTTTAAAAGGTAGTTTTCATTAAGCTTCTGTTCTTTTCTCTACTAGTCTCATTCCTATTTTGTGTGCTCAGCATAATCAAATATAAGCACCTATGAGTAGTGAAGTAGGAGACATCTACAGTCTCTTGATGTTTTCCATCCGCTCCTCCTCTAGCTGTGTGCTGGCCGGGACAGCTAAGCACACCCTGGAGCTGGGCAAACCCCTCTCCTGCTCCTGTGTTCCTTGGTGGCTGAGCTGCACTTGTTTCTATGCAGTCAGCTGGGCAATACCCATCCTCTGGGCCTTCTGAAGCCCACTCACCTACCTCAGGATTGAGCTGGGGCCAGAAGTGGGCATGAAAATGAAGTCTTTCCATACTAATTGCCAATATAGCCGTAGTCTTCTGGGACCTTTAGCCTGAAGCATGTAACTTGTTTAAAGTCTATAAATAGTTTCAGTGAATTCGGAGGAGCTGACACTTAAGTATTTTACTAATCTGAAGCATCAACCTGGATATTCTCTCTCTTTGATTATCTTCTGTTGTTTCTGTTTATGTAATGCATGTTTTTAATTAGTTAGATCCTCTGTACGATGTGAAAGATAAATGGAAAATATAAAATTCATAGGAATTGTGTAAAGGATTTTAAATATTTCAAATTGTAGTTAAGATCTAATAGTATATAATCCATACTGTATGACAAAGTGAGAAATAGTTATTTCTGCTGGGATGAAATTTTAGTAGCTCAAATCCAATTGTGTCATTAAACAAATGCGTAGATTCTGTTGTACCATTGTGCATAAAAGAAATTATGTTCAGAATAGTCTTAGTCAGTATCTGTTCTCTGAAGCAGAGGTAGATATGCAGGATGTGTGTACACGTGTATATATGTATATTTAGAAATACAGATGCATATGTGTTGGTCCGATTTTATGTGTTTAATTCAAGACAAACTAATAACTGATCTGTAGCTATGAATACTGAATAATATAAATAATTCTTATACATTTGTATTATTTAATATGCATAGATACAGGCCAGAGTGGTTTGTTTATCTTTAAACACAAGGAAAGCCTTGGCTGTATAGCATTTGGGACTAATTGTAAAGAAATTCTTTTTTCAGAGCAAGAAAGGGGACCTACTATAATAACCTTTGAGATGTTAGTAAGGTGATCTGTGGTTTTGTACCCTTCCAGAAACAATAGCTCATAGAGAAATCTGAAGGGATTTGGTGAATTATTTTGGCATGTTAACACTGTTAATTATCAGGTAAAAACTAAACAACAGAGCCAATAGGTTTCCTTCTGCTATTTCTTCCCAGAAGGAAAGCATCCAACAGGAATACTGAAAGCTAATCTACGGTGTCAGGTGTAACCATCAGATGGCTGATACTTTCTGTTTTGATTTTGAAATAATGGTATATATCTGTTTGCCAGGACTTACCTTTGCCTGCAGAGCCCATTAGAAGTGGGGGGAGCTGGTTCCGCAGGGCTGTGCTGCCAAGGCAGCAGCAGAGAGCGGGCTTGGGGCAGTCACCTCAGCCTGGAAGGAGATCTTCCCTCCCTAAAAACCTGGAGGGGCTGGAGGCAAACTCGCAGGAGTTAATGGAGAGGGTCTAAAAATGTCCTGGCTCTGAATACATTCCACAGGGAAAGGAATAACAGAGAATCTATTTTGCTGAGAACTGCTTTATTTTAAGCATATCTTAAAGAGAAGGCAAAGCCACTTAGCAGACAGACTTGCACGGAGTGCCCTTGCTGGAAATGTTTATGCTTTTTCATAAAGGGATGCTATGCATGCTAATATGCCGGTGCAGTGCTCAGCTGGTGGAGTTGGGTAAAGCAAAAGAGTAAAGACCTTGTAGGGAGGTTATCCTCCTTTGGGAACATCGCCTTTGAAAATACCTGCCATTTTGGGCAGCCTGATACATTCTGAAAGCAAAAGATTTTCTCTTCAGAAGTCTTTCCATAAGCCCCAGGGAGAAGTTATTTCTAGCAGGGATGATTAAGCAGTATCCAGAAAGGGGTGTGCTCCATCAGAGACAGGGAAATCAATCCTACCTTCAATTTGGTGGTGGTATTTTAACAAAGGGCTTGTAAAAGCCCCTGAGAGAGCCCTCTGGCAGAGACAGTGTTCATGTGCAGAGCCGGACTAGAGCATCTTCATGCTGCTAACGCAGGCTCACACCAGTACAGGAAATTTCTGTTTCTCTCACTGTTAGGAAGGTATTTAAATTCACTTGGCAGTCTAAGCAAAGGAATTCTTTTTGAAAGAGGTTTACTGCTGAAGGTTATGCTGTGCTTTCATTAAGACATAGAGTTTTAAATGTTAAACAAGTAATTTCTACTGACCATTGTCCGATAGAAAACATAAACTGGATTCTTTTTATACAGGAATAGTTTACAGCAATTCTGTTAATCTGTTCTGCAGGGGGGGAAATACTACAGCTCCTTGATTTCTTTACTGCATACCAAATAATGCCTACCCCACCTATTCTTTTTTACTTTGTTAGAATGGGAGCAAACCATTTAATCTTCAGTCTCAATTCTCAAATATTTCTGCATGGAATGAGAGAGAATAAAGGAAACTATGAATGACATTATGGCACATGTTTCCCTATGAGTATTGTTTTAAGTTGGAAGCCATTTTGAGAATCAAGAATATATGTTTGTACAGTGTTTATAATTAGTTGATTTCATCCATTTCTGAACAGTATTCGTCCTGTACGGTAACAGCTTAATATCCATTGAAATACATAAAGTGAGGGAAACAACAGTCTCCACATTAGCCTCTGGAAAGCAAGTGTTATTATTAAAACACATTTGAGTTTTATTTGAGAGTTATGAAGTTTTGGGAAGAGCATTTCAGTTTGCTCTAAAAGGATATTAAAGCAAATAAGGAAGAAGGAATCTTGAATTGGAAAATTAGTCATCTCTAAGAATAAAACTTCCTTTTGAAAATGGGAATGTTAATTATTAATCACCTCCAGACACTGTCTCCTGGAGTTTCTACGAGTTTTTCTTTATTTGATTATATACATTTTTGACTGATTAACCAATTTTTTTATTCTTCTCAGTCATAAATAGAGAGAGACACCTGCTGATTAAAGTGGAATTTATCAAGTGTAGGACAGTCTCTTTTAACAAAGCAGTTTAAAGAGCAGAGAAATAACAGGAACCGATGCATTTAAAGATGTTCAAAACATAATTCAGAGGAATTTTTTTTTTCCTCAGTCTCTCATGTGCACATTTATTGAGGACTGAAAATTTCCAGGCAGAGTCAGATTCTTTTTTTCAGTTTTCCTGGTTTAGCTAAATAAACTAAAGATAAATAAAAGGGAACATTTTTTACACTCCATTCCAAGTTGTTTGAGGGTCTCTTATTTTTCTATTTGATAACATTGTCCTGCCCAGCAAGCAATACCCTTCCTTTCAGCCAACAGTGACAGCACTGATTTTTTTTTTTCATAGCTACAATAAGCACTGGAATAGGCTATGTATGACCATGCGAGCTGTCTCCAGCTAACTAAAGCTATTGCTGGAGGAATGCTGATGAAAATGGACTTGCTCAGCTCCCTCTTTCCTTTGTATATCAAACTTCTATGGTTTATGCTCTAGTCTGGCTCACAATGTAAGCAGCAGTGATGTCAAATACTGAACATTAGGGTGCACTGATCTGTGGGCTGGTGTTTGACTAGTCTGAGAATTTTTCAGTAGGAACTGAATAGAGCCCATATGGCAGAAGACCTGCATGGTTTTGTTTCTATTTCTTTTTAAAATTTCACATATAAAATTTAGTCCTGGTACGAGAGGACTTCTTCAGGTCTGTTAGTTCAGTAGCTGATGGCCAAGGAAGCATGCTTGTACAAATGGAAAGGATGTGAGATTGCTTTTTGAAACAATTCCCCTCCATTATCCTGTGCCTTGAGTTTCTGAAATTCTGCCTGGGTGTTAGGATTGATGGCTTATTCCACTAGGATTTTCAGGGTTGACTGGATGTCCCTGTCATTGCCAGAAAGGGTTACTGTTAAGAGATTTGGCGAAAGATTTAATTGTTACTTGGTTTATAACAGCTATTAGGACCGTGTCAGTCAGGTTTGCCTCAAATGCACTGTGGAATCTGGAGTAAGGTCTGACACTACACTGTCCCATACCTGGATTATGGATTTGGGAATCATAAAGGAAGGATTCTCACTAGAGACAGATTTGTAAATGAGAATAGCTTTTAACTGGGAAATGTATTTACTTAAAAGCCAAAATCCTATGCCCAGTTTATTGTGCTATGAGTTTAAGGTCAGATAAATTGATCTGACTTCTACAAAAAAGCTAGGAAACGAGCCATTAACAATACCACAGCTCTGTCTGTTGGTTGTACCAGCATAACAAGCAGTAGCGGTCAGTACTAAATGTATTAGAAAAATTACTATGGTTTAAATCACTCTTGCTGAAATTCTGTTATGCTGTCTGCTCTGTATTTATTACATGCAGTGGCACAGAGTGGCACGGCAAGAAGCTGTCTTTTTGCTGCAGCAGACCTTCATTTGCTTTGAATGTTAAATCTTTTCAGAATAAACAGCAATTGCAGTGACTGAAGTGAATGTAGTCTGCTAAAGAATTTTGCACTAATGATTGCTACAAAGGGAATTCGGCCTTGTTAAAAAGTATGTAAACAGTAAGAAGCAATTCTAAAGCCCTCTGATGTCAATTGAAGCCTTTCTATCTCAGAAACTCATATATGTTTGCTTTAGAAAAGCATCTTCTCTACAGTGGAATGCTCACAGCAATTTCAAAAACAGCAAAGCAATTAGTTTTCTTAGTCTGGGGTTGCTGAGGCTATTTAAAAAGAAAAAATACAAGACATACCTAAGCAGTGGGTTGGGTGGAGGAAGAAATGAGTCTTTCATAATAGAAAATCAACTTTAGCTTTCAAATTTCAATGAATCTTAGTAACCTATAGTCTAACAGCAAAGTCATAAAAAGAATACTAAATTTGCCATGTCATCATAATGATCTATGTACTCTTTTATCTAACTCATGATAATGGTTCACTTTAATTGCTACAAGAAATGAAAAATGAACAAATATTTAAATGAATATAGCCTATCATGCTGAACCTTTTATGTGAAGATAGGGTTATCCTTCCTCACTCTTGCAAGGGACCATCTTATAATTTCATGCATAGAATTGTAGGACTTTCATCATTTTTGTGTTGTTTTTCTAGGAATAATACTAAGATAAAATTAGGTGTACAATATGCAATATAAAAGATCGCAGGCCAGTACTTAAGCTTTAATGGACACACTCACTTAGTTTTTTCTAACTGCCTTACATGAGCACAGTGTAGTCCAGGCAAGGAACAGGTATTATTCTGAAAGTTAAAAAAGGGGAGTAATTTTCTTTACTCTTCACTCAGAGAATGCTATTAATTCTTAAAGTGGAAGGGGACTATTTGGTTATAACACTCAATACAAGATGATATTCCTCCCCTTGCTCTTTTGCTTGGTAATGCATCTGGTGGAACCATTAGTGAAAGGCCATTTTTTGTGACGATTCTGAAGCATGTCATACCTAAAAGGCACAAAAAGGCTTCAGAGGACTGTGCTTATTCCTGGGAGGAACAAATTATCAGAAATATATTAATGGTTAAAGCTATAACAGAAGAGACAATTCTTGAGGCAGAAGGAGGCCTTCTTCGCTGATATAAGGAATAAGCAGAGGTAAGAGCGAAGGAAGCTATCTGGTAATTCTCAATTTTCAAAAGTAGTTATTAAAATAGTCATTCTGGATCTGTCTAATACCTTCCTGCAAGGCCGTGGCTTCAGATATGCACAAGACTAAGACTGCAGCCTGAATGGGTGGGATTTTTTCCTCATCTGACTTTAACTCACTATCAAACAGGTGCCTACATATGAGCTGGTCAGCCCAGCTCCCTCACAGGCTCGTTTCTAGAATGTGACTTTTGTCGACTCTTTCAGACAGCTGCCCCAGAATGGGACTGGTTGTACCTAGGACAAACCTAATTCTCCCCAGTGTCATTAAAAGGACTCTAAACTCCCTGTTGAGATGGAGCTGGTTACAGCACATCTAACAGAAGGTGAGATGGGCCTTGCACAAAAGAACAAAAGGTGCCAAGCAAGAGTGTTCACCCCAAGTATAGTACTGCAGCTCATCTGCCATAAGAACAAATGTTCTTGTGAGTAAAGTCGAAGATTTTTGTAATGCTCAGAGATGATGGAAATAGAAATAGAATTTCTGAAATAATAAAAAAAAAAGTTGTTGCCCAAGGCAAGCTTTTATTAGGATTTTTATCTCCTTTTAGCTCACTTCAGTGAGTAAATCCATTGCTAGTGGTTCACAAAGAAGTTACTGCAATACATGTTACCCTCTTACCCAAGCTACCTGTACAAAAGGCTTGTGTGATGCTCATTGTCGTGTCTTTCAAAATACCCACCTTCCGTAGCTGACACAGGAGAAGGTTAAGTTAGTGCGCAGTACGTTTGAGCTGTCGTGGCTTATAGCAGTTGAGGACAGGATTATCTAAATTGTGGATTTATTTCCATTGTATGCTACTTAACGTAATAATTGAAATCTAGATTATACTCTTCATGACAACAAATGACTTTTTTTTTTTTGCTGATACACCCCTTTTTTTAGCTGGTGAGTCTAGAAGGTCCCAAATGTTATACTTTCTGCTTCTTTAATGTAAGATATTACATAATGTATTTGCCTGTCATGCCCTTGGAAAAGGACTTCTTGTTCATTGATTGTTTACACAAAACAGAAGTGCACAATTCTCTGACAATGAGAATCTGACTAATCAGTATGACATTTGCAGAAGTAATCACTGATTACAGAAGGGCATGTAGAGATTGAGCTCAAACTCTGCAGCTGTTACTCAACATCAACAAACCCAGCAGAAGTATAGATCTATAACTTATGGGGAAACTTTCAAAATAGTCCATTTTCTTTTCAGTTTTTTGAAGATCTCTATAGACTTGTGGCTCTTCACTGCATAGTTAGCTTTGACAGGGTTAGCTTTTTTCCCTAGTGTTTCCTCACTCAGTCATTTTAGTCATTCCTCTGCATGCGCTTGGACTTGCCATTGAGTCCAGGTGAAAACTAAAGGTTTCTCCTGAGCTGATCAATGATACAGCAATATGCAAAATCTGCAGTTCTCACATCTGCTCATGTGTTGCACAAGTTCAGAAGTTATCAATTGGTCACTGGTGATTTATTTTTGCCCCCCTTAACTGAATTTACCCTTTTGTTCATTTTACTTATGTTTTTCATACAAAACTTCTCGGGGAGCTGAAAGTTTGGCTTTAAATCGTCCTTTCCCTGGGTTAAGGGAAGGTTACTCAGATTTGTAGCTCTATAAGCTTGCTTATAGGTATGATCGCAAACTGTTAGTGGCCTATTTTTTCATTCCAGACTGAACACAAAATCTTTGAGTAATTCAGATTAATGCACTTGTATTAGCTTCATGGGATTTTTTGGAAGCAGAAACAAAAGTCCTGACTGAGTATCCAGCCATAGCTCTGACTTACTGAGAAACTCAAACACTGAAACCTTGCTTAAGTAGACTGAAATATGATCAGGACTCAGCCCGTATCTAATACCTACCTCTAAATGGCAGTGATAGCATTAGGGTACTTCCCCAACTGCCACTCTTGGCAGAACAAGATGGGTTCTATGAAATACTTTTGCATAAATGTGTAGTAGCAGATAATGGAAATTCAACACCTTCAAGAATTGACCAGGGAAAGATGATCAGTACAATGTTCCATTATTACAGACTTGCATTGTGTTGGAAATTTGGGAGTTCAGGATTATTTTATTCCTAGTTCTACTGTGCAATTCTAACACAGTTGATTTAACCTAGTCATGGCTTGATTTATCTATCTGTACAATGAATGCAAGATTGACTCAAACTTCACAAAGATATTAACAGATTTAATGCTAGATGAGAGTTCTGCCTTTTCCTCATTTTTCCCTCAAGAATCTGGTACTGCCACTAGACAGGAATAGTGTTTTCCCATTTACAAAGGACTGAGCCCTCTGCGGTAATGAAAGAGTAGAGAAAAGGACAATTTAATCTCTGTTCGGTTGCTCTCTTATGCAATACTGGGAATATTAGAACCCTTAGTATTTCTGTGTGTTATTAAGAAAATATTAAGATTTCACTGCTGAAGAGCAGCAGGGAGGGGCAAGTGATTCTGTTGATATAGCTGTCAACTTTCAACACATTAAAAGGTTAAGATCTTGAGGTGTTTTACAGGAAAGATTTTTTTTTTAAGAGTCTGATATTCCAAATCTCTATCCAGCATCAATTGCAGTAGAAATTCTCTCTGAATAATTTGCATAGCAACTGTTGCTAAGAAAAAAACCTGCAGCCTAAACCAAAATTCTGATAAATTCAAATCCTATCAGCATTTCCAGCAGCTGGAGAAGACTAAATATACATAGTTCAAATGGCTGGCTTCCTCCAGCAATGGTATTTTTAGATGTTTCAAAGAAAAATAATGATTCAGAACACACAAATATTCCTGCTATATATAAGCTTGGGGGAAGGGGAGAATGGCCATATCAAGGTTTTGGAGCATCTCTGTTTTGGATGTGTTTTCTGGCCATGGGTATCGTTCATGTCTGAAACCAGATGCACCTGCTCAAGCAAAGTAACTGATATGCAGAGGAAGCTTCTGCCTCGCCCAGGCTCAAACACCCTTCGAATTGGTGAAATGGGTGTTTTCACAAAGGGCTCTGAATCAAAACATAAACTATCCCGAATTTATGATGCATCCCTCGTTAAGAAGTGATCCCAAGTCACAATGGAAGGCAATGGAAAAACCTCAGTTTGCTCCCCACAAACCACTCCTAGCTGAGTTTTGTTCACAAGTCCTTGAAGCAGTAGTGTATCTCCCTAAAGATTTCCTCTGGTGCAATAATACTTCCTCTGGAATAAAATAATGAAAGGTTAAAGGGAAATGCCGAGACTATTTCCTTTTGGAAAAGGAAAAGAAAACCCCAAACACATAAATGAGCATAGCGTGCAATGCACTGATAAAATCGTGTGTTGACTCAAAGAAAAGACTAGGGTCATATAACCTGCCAACAGCACTACTGAATGAGTCCAAATAAATCTGAAATTGCCATCTATTTCAGCAAGCACCGTCTTAAGTGCTGGCCCTTTGGTATGATAAGCCTGACACAGGCATGGCCCAGGATTAGTCTGTAGAATGGACTGAGCAAGTTGATGACTGGGTTGCCCAGCAGAAGGAACTAAGTATCTGCCCAGTAAAAATAAGGATGTTAGTATTTTGTTCTCTAAAACAAACTCCTGTCAAGTAGAGCCCTTCATCTACTGCTAAAGGGAAGACAAGTCCTTTTTGTCAATATCGGGTATAACTATGCTGTTTGCAGAAAACAGGTGAAATAGAAAGTGACTGATAGGTCTTTTTTCTAACAGAAAACAGTAATTTGTCCTTCTAAATGATATTTTTGTGTAAAGTTAAATCTACATATGTGTATATATGTGTGACTGAACTCAAAGTGCTTTGTGAGTATTTAACAGACTTGTGGCTGAAATTTTTCTAATCTTTTTTTTATAGTTCTTTGGAAGTTATGGTTTCAGTATTGTATTTTTTTTAATTAAAAAAAGCCATTTTATTCATAAAGTTCCTGAGATCTGCCCGGAACATTTTTAAAACAAGCATGCTATAGCCATACCTGCTAACCAAACACAAACCGCCTCGGGGCATATCTGCCTTTACAGCCCATCTAGTTTGTCCCTTTATGTGAAGTGGGTATAATGCTTTCAATAGCACTGAAGGAAGCAGCAGCCATGACTCCATTTTCAGGTCACTGATAAAAGAGTATAACAGTGCACTTTCCTCAAGGTATCTTTTCAAAATGCATTCAGAGTTGTTTGTTGGTGGGGTTTTTTTTTTTCTGAAAGTAGCTGGGGCAATAGTCTGCAGGCCCTCAGAAGCTTTATGAAGTATCCAAACCTTGGAAACTTATTCAATGAGCTTTCTGTAGTTTACCTGCAAATTTTCTAGTTCCTTTTTAAATTGTTATTAGCCTAAATTTTCCCTAGTTGCTCCTTTGCAGGTTGAACCGTCTTCCTCCATCAAAAATAACAAAAGAAGTCTTGCTGATTCTTACCCTTCAGATGTTGCTGCAAAAGTCAGAAGCAAAGTGTGTGTTACTTAATGCTCTTTTCAGTACCACTTGAAATATTACAGCAGTTGAATGACATCTGCTTGGATGGGTCAAGTGGACTATGCCTGAACTGCAGGACACAACACTACTATTTAGCTGGGCATTGATGTCCCCAGATCATGGCAAAAATTGACATGTGAATCCCTCCCAGCCTGCCCTTCAGTCTCTTGTGCTGCAAGGAAGCAGGCCAAACAAGAGTGGAGGTGAAGGCTGGAGTTCTCCTGAGATGATGGGGGAAGACCAACATTTTTAGATATGCTGTGAATCACACCTCCTGTTCTGTTCAAATACAGCCAGGAGTCTCCAGCTTTTGGCTTACTCCCACTATGCACCCAGCAGTCCTTCAAGGTGGTGTCTGCATGCTGTGAAGCAGTGTGTTTGGGATTTATCACGCTTTTTACATAAACTCAGACCCGCTGGCACAAGCTGTCAGCCAGTGCAGAAAACTTCTGCAAAAATTTCAGAACTCATCTCTGTGCCCATAAAGAATAGAAAGGATTTTTTTTTTTTTCCTTTGAAGGAAAGCTCAGTGTCCTACATGGAACTCATGATTCTGCAGCACTGGCAATGTCTTATGAAAATGAAGTCACTTAAGAATATTTTTTTACATTTTGCAGCCAGTTAGCACAAGATGGCCTCTCTAAGGTAAGGATCAGTGTAAATAGCCCTGTACCTCCTCAGGGAATAGGAGATATTGCAGTCAAATAGGTATGACTTGGCAAGTTGGAGAAGGTCTAAACAGTCTAGAAAGCAGCAAAGGGAAGAAGCACAGGGGAAGAACAGCATAGCAGGAATGAAAAGGGAAAATGACCATGACAGAAAGCAGAGGGACTGGAGCATTTCTGTACTCCCCTGCAGGTCTGTCACCAGTGTGGCTACAGGTAGGACCCACTCCTCCCATCCCATCATCAGACAGGCACTGGTTTCTGAGAATAACTTTAGGTTTCTCTTCCAATTTCCGTCCTCTGCATTTCTGAATGAAATACCCATCCCCTTCCCTGAAGACAGCTAGTATTTGTTTTACAGATTAAATAATTGTGTAGCCAGAGAATCTCATGGGATATAAGCTGGATACCTAACTAAGTTTTACAGCAGATATTGCGGATTTCCTTCGTGTGCTGTGTACCTGAATGATGTGTGAATCCCACTTAAGAGGGACAGGGCTGAGCCTGGGCTGTGTGTGCTCCTGGGCCTGCAGGCTCTTGGCATTCCCCTCCAATTCAAGGGCTGTCAATGACCCAGCTGTTTTTTTGGATACACTTGTCTCTGCTCTCAGAGATGTACTTCTGGGAATATTTTCATTAAGAGCAGCATGGTAACGTATTGGAGAGAATACAAGCAAAACAATAAGTAGAAAAATAAGAACATTATGATTGGCTATTGGAAGATTCTGCATCTCTGAATTCTCGAAAAGATCAGACTGTGATTTGATAAGTACCATTTTCCACCAAACGAGTTCCTTTTTGGTGGAGTAGATAGCTCTCTATGAAAGCAGGAATCTTTAGCAGTGGATTGCCATTAGATAATCTTTTTCCTCCCTTAAGGATAGTTATGTCCCTTTTTGGAGTAGGGTCGGGAGTGCTTAACCTCAGCACAAAAATACCATTTTTTTTTTTTCTTGTGTTGTGAATGAATCCTTTCAAACAGCCAGGTTACAAGCTGGGCATGTAAGGGAAACGTGCTGCATCTGGAACCTCATGATGAATTCCTAAATGCAGATACCAGCAGTTCATATGCAATGGCATGATTTATATGATTGAAGGATTTATGATATGTTCTCAAAATACTTCTGGAGCTTAGTTTCCATTAGTAAAAAAGACCTTGGTGCATAAAAATATCATTTACCTTAAACACCAAATGTAAGTGTGCATCTGCTCTCTCCTTTTTTGCTTTCTTGTTGGATCAGTGAGGTTTATCAGCATCTTATGCAGGATGGGGCACTGGAAGAACTGATCCATTTGGGAATGTTGTTGTTAGGAGCTGGGAGCAGCTCAGCCTTTTCTTGGCCACAGGCCTCCCTTTCACTACTCTCAATTAAGCACCTCTGCTCTCATTGTCATAAGTCAGCAGCCAGGAAGGGGAGGGCAGCAGGGTGTCTCAGGCTCTGGGCCTGACCCCTACAAGCCAAAGCAAGTAGTAACTAGAGCTTTGGTCCTAGTTTATTGTTTCCTTTTAGTTGTCTTTGAAGGTAGTAAACTATTATTGCTTTTTTAAAGCTGTAAGTGCTGAAGACTTTGTGCTGCTGGATGAAAACAAGTTTATTCCTGCCTTATTTAATTCTATTCATTCCTTAATGAATGTAATCATACCAACAATATTCAGCTTTATAAAAAGCTGAAAATACAGGTAATAATTTTATCCTGAACAGTATAAATTCTTAAAAAAAAATGATAGCGTGTGTATTCCTCTAAAATGTAGTGCAATATTAATAGGGAGGACTGGCAGTGGCTTAATACTGTTCTCTAAATATATGTTAACATTGTTCTTCTGGATATTTAAACAAAAAAACCCTCTACCCTCTCTCCCATAATAAGAATTTATTTTCTTTTGTATTACACCCATCTGAAAAAATTTTGGGAAGCTGAAATATAACTAATAATCTATTAAGATCTCAACACTGCATTTCCTGGGTATTCAAAACACCAGTGTTTTATAAAAGGAATATTTTAATATTCTGAAATGCAAACAAGGTCATAATGTCATGCAAATTAACTTCCAGATTGGAGAGGTCTCCCATTCACACATTCGTTATGCTCCATTTTCATGGATGCTGATGACATCAAAGCCTTTAGTTAAACCCAATGTTTTATTGCAATAGCAATGCAGTGAAATGGTGGATGGGTAATACACCCCTATAATCGCATTGCTTACTGGCACATCAGCAAAATGTTTCTTAATATGAATTTGACAGCTTATGCTTATTGAAATTAATGGCAAAACTTCTGTTGGCTTGGTAGTTTGCAAGAAGTTTTCAGTGGTAGATGTTACATTGGAATGTTGTTCTGAAATTAAACAATGCGGCGTTGTTGTAATATTGAGCAGTAATGCAGAAAATGTCTTTAATAGTGAACTTTGTTAGTGGAAGCTGCAGGGGAAAAAATTGATTATCAAATAAATTAAGGGCTTTTGGCTTTTTGCTTTTTCCCCTAAGGCTGTGTATGTCAGCGACTTTAAGAATGGGAGAATAGTAGTGGACTTCTGTGATTTCTCCAGATCACCTGTTCATCAGAAGTCATACAAATCACACTGCCTCTATGAAGAGTAAATGAAACAACCTAAATATGCAAGTTACCAGTAAGATGTGTCAGTCTGTGCAGGCCTCCTATAAATGAAGCAGAAAATTCCCAAATGAACAAGTACAAAATGGTGATGATCATATGTAAAAATTTCTACTTGGGAAAGAAATTGTACAGCATTCTTCTCACTTGTTACCTGAGCATCATGGACTCGTGTAGGTAGGGAGGTGCTTTAAAAGATGAGTATGTTATTTGAATAGGTCTCACAATTGTGTGCTTCTCTGTTCCCTGATTTCCACCCTAGCTCTGCCTGCTAAAACACATTTGAATGCAGAAGAGGTGCTGCCAACTGCTAAAAGAAATGTCATTAGGGCTCTTCTCAGTCAAAAGAGCTTATGATAGGTTAACTCTGGTTTAAGTGCTTGAGGGATGTCTGCATAAATGAAAAAGTCTTATAGTTTGCAGGTCTTTGTCCAGATTAATTATTTCTGCTCTGTTTTCCTAAACCCTGTAGTGATCGTGTACATTTCAAGAAAACAAAAGAATAATTGCCTTGGAAAATAATTATTCTTATGAGAAAGAATCACATGGTGTTTCAACATAGAATTAAAAAATAAAATCAGATTTATGTACCACACAGAAGCTGCTGTGTAATTATTTCTTGAAAGGATATTTTAAAACTAATCAAGTGCTTTTAATATCAGGATACCAGTCCTAAATTTTAGTGACCAGTGCAAATATTGAACAACTAAATACATGTACATTTCCTTGCTTAATGTATTATAACTTAGGAAAATCAAATTATTTTCACTTTGAGGTGCTGGAATTGTTTGTGTAGAAGTGGGCATTGATTCTGCTAATTTCATTAGAGAAAAGGTTTCAAAATTGTGGGTTTGTTCCTCTGTTTTCTGAGTTTCAGCACTTGTTTTGAAAGTCTGCCTAGGACCAGACACTGCCAGCTTTGGGGGGGGAAAAAAGGCAGTATGAAGTCCATACTGTGCAGAACAGAATGATGGCCTAATTTCACTAAAAGGAGCAAGAACTATGTTGTTCTGTTGAAAGAAACAGAACTTCTGAACAAATTTTTTATCTGTAGCCTTCATCATACAGTGTCATTAAACAAACCCAAACAGTTTATATTTCTGATGGTATGCACAAATTCTCAGCTTTTTATTAACAAATAAAATCTTAATGGAAATTGTAATAATCTAGTGTTAGACAAATGCTTTATTCCCTTGGTACTAGGTGTAGGATGGCAATAAAAGTTCAAAGCAGCTTACTTTTCTAAAACTATAATGAATGTTTCTGACATCAAGGGAATCATTGATGATTCCACTGCTGACCCAGTGGCAGGATATGATTTTATTTTATTTTATTTATTTTTTTTATAGCTTCAGCTATAAAATTTGGAGGTTAGCAAGGTAGTTTCCTACTTTGTATAAAATCTATGAAAGTGGAAGATTTTGTAACCACAAAGGAGGGAAAATACAAAGAATACACAGAATTTACCAAAAAAGATCAGTTTAAAAATAAAGAAAATAAGATTGGATAAACATAACAAAGCATTGTTTAATGCCATTAAACCTTTCTGGTTTTACCATGGAATAATTGGAAGATTTCTCTTTCTTCGCCAGTCTCTTTCCAGTTGTTTTCTTGACACAGACTTTTGAAGGGACAGTTAGAGCACACATACATCTGTTATGACTGACACAGAAGTTGTGTTAGACATGACAGCCCCTCCCACCTCTCTGAGTGGTCTAAAACCTGGTGGAAAAGAGCTTATAAATTGTCTGTTGTTGAAACTTTGGAGTAGATAAAACTATTTTTGAATACAGATAAAATAGAATTGGTACATAGATTACATAGTTTTGAAACAGATCATACTAATGATGAAGTTTTGAACATGGAAGTGCTGTGAAGTGCTGCCTGCACCATGGCAGTAGGGTCCTTCCACTCACAGGGGATGCAGCTGGGGGCAGTGGAGGTGGTGCCTGAGGCCTCTGTGGCACAGAGGGATGATGCTCACAGCGTCTGCAAGGCACAGACCCTTGCAGATGGCCTCAAAGTCGGGCAGCCTCCCTGGGGAAGCAGAGGAGCTGACTCCAAGGTAGCATCTAGGAATCTCTTCAGAGGTACCAAACTCTCAAGTAGTTTGCAGGAGAGTGCTCCAGCACCTTCTCTTCCTGCTTCATCTGGTCTGTAAATTAAACACTTGATTCCAGACTCTCAAGAGTGAAACCCGTGTGTTTTGGTAGATGGCAGAGATGAGAAGCTGCTGAGTGATACATGCTCCACTTCCTCATTTCCCGCTCCTACTGGTCAACAAAACCGTTTCAGGTTTTCGCAAATAATTAATTTTGGTCCAAGGAGGTTGAGTGCTGGCTTAGGCTCACCATGGCAGTTAGCCACAGGCACTGAGAGGAGAAGGAAAGTTTCTAAAACTTCTTCAGTGTGACAAATAGAGAATGGTGTGCTCTGTATAGCAAACATGATGAGTCTTTGCCTCCCAAAGTTTCTCTACACAGCCTTAGTTTGACTTTTAGTTTCTAAATCCTGTCCCCTTCTGATGTCCTTGTTCCTTCCAAAACTTAATTCGGGATATAAACAAGGCAGGTGACTCGTTTTATACTTACAAGGCAAGAAATTCTTGACATTGAACCTATAATGTGTGTGCTGTGAATAGATCCCAAGCATATATGCGGTTGCATGGGAATTGTATTTAGTCAGCAGTCTTCAGGGAAGGTTTCTACAATAGTGAGCACCAAGAAAACAATCAGCAGACCCTCAAACCTGCTGATGGGGCATTATTTCAGAATGAGCAGGGCTGGCTGTGAGATGATAAGGTTAAATGAAGGTGGAGAGGTCAGCGAAGTTGCACTGACCTGATGCTCAGACTGGAGAATTAATGTGAGCCTGCATGGGAGGATGTATTTAATGGAGGGTTCAGAATATTATGAATAGCATGTTGTCTTTGGGTCTTACTTTTTGTCCTTCTGGATAATGCTGCACAATTTCCCCTTTCCCCAAGCCTTTTTCATTATCTGAATTGAATCCTAAGTGTTACATTCAGAACTCTTTGCCTTTACTTAGAATTCCTGAGAGGGAAGCATTTCTTGCCAGGCAATTTTCAACTCTTGCTAGAGTAGGCTGAGTTGTTTATCTGGTTTTTACTTTTCAAATGGTTAATGATAATGAACTGTAATTGAGAATTGCTTTGATCTCATTAATATGCATGTTGTCATCCATTTATCTCCCTGTTTCCTTTGAAATCACCTTCTCAAGGCTTTGGAGTGATGTTTGGTACTCTTTTTTTTTTTTTTTTTCTTCCTGCCTTCCTGTTAATATTTGCAGGTTTTTATTTTTGTCTTTTTTTTTTTTTTTAGAACTGCATTCTTCTCATGCTTTTTCTGAGTAAGTTTCTGATTCTCTCTCAAAATTTTCCTGTTACTGTAGGCTTCTTGATTTCTAATCACTCTATTCTAGACTTTAAAATGTATTTCCAGTATATGAAGAGGAGTAGAAAAAAGATTCTTAACCTAAAACTTTCAGTTATATCTTGCTTGGGCTCTTATTGTTAATACATCTGCTGATGCTGGCAATGGACACTACTGACAACAAGACGTCGTATTTCTAGCTTTTATTTTGTCTTTAGCAGAAATGTATTATGGAATAATAAAGTATCTGCCTGACTGGTTATGGTTTGGTTTTGAGAGAGTGCACTTTATCATTGTGTACAAGTACAGTCTGGTAGTCTCTTTCACAGCCTTTCATAGTGTCTCTCTGTTTCTCAGCCTGGTGGAAGCGCTGGGTCCACAGCTTGAATTGTTTCGGTGCAGCATGGGCCTGTATTGCTCATCGCCCCCCTTGTTGTGTATAAATTAAGGAGCGTGTACACCTCTGAAAAACTGTTAGTTACTGCTGGAATGTTGTTGGGTGCAGGTAGCTCAGACTCGTTCCTCCACCATTCCGCTCCAGCCTCCTTGCTTTACGTGGTGGTGGTGCATCCTGAGGATCATCCTTTGGACCTGCCTTGCGTTCATTTTTAAACCTCTTCCTCTTGTCTGCTTCTACGAATAGCAAATCTGCTTTCAGAAGCAATGCTCAAAGAAAGTGGGAAATGGGAGCTCAGCTCTGAAAGCCTCATTAGTGTGTTTCAATCTGAGTGATCCCACATGAAAGAGTAAGAGGACTATATCATTAGTAAGAGAAACAAATTTTGTTCATGATCATTCACAGTTAAATGGAGAGCTGAAAATAATAACAGATTAAAACTAATATGAAATTGTGTTTATTCTAGTTCTATTCATTCTAATTTTAGTCAGCCTTGTGAGGGTGTTTTTCAAACATTGGTTTTGGAAGAGATATTCCCATCTTTAAGAAAGCCAAAAAAATTAAACATAAAGCAACAACAAAACAGTCCTGAATATCTGTAACTATTTTTACATGTTACATTGCTAGTTGTTTCCTGAAACAAAAGTTTAATATTATGGTCTTAATGACAGCACTTCATTGTCAGCTGTCCTCTCTTGGAAATACAGCTCCAAACATCAACAGTCAGAGCCTGAAAATGTGGTTCTGAAAGCTTTTGACAAGCTCAACTCCAAAGACGGATTTCACTGTGGATACCCCTGATTCAAAGGGGGTGGAGTGGGGTGTAATTCAGAAATAAAAAGTCCTTACCTAATGATTTCCACCTCACTTTTTTTTTTTTTTTTAACATGGCTTTCTGTACTTGTGCTTTCTGCACTTGTGCATGTTTTTCAGGCTTTTGACCGATTAGCTATGACCAGGTCACAGGCAGAAAGAATGAAGTGCTTTCCTTTTGTATATTATTTGCCCAAGTTTCCGTCTCAAAAGTAGTCCTTTCCTTGAAAAGTATTGCTTACTTGGAACCTGTTTTTTTAAATACTAATAGGATGAAGGAGGTAATTTATTACTATGTGACTGTTCTTAACACGGCATTCTGTTTCATGTGGAGGCATTTAGGAACAACCGAGAGTTTTAGGATGCTCTTCAGACAGTGAGTCTGAATGCAGTATGACCGTTGAGAATGCTTGCTGAAGTTGCTGTCTTTGTTGTCACATCTTTATATTTCGTATAGAGAAGTATTTCAGGGTCCAAAACTGCAGTAAGGGGTTCTCAATAGCCCTTTTTTGGTGGAGAATAGCCATGCTGTTCAAAACCAACTGGTTCAAATTCTACGTTGAGTACCGATTTGCGTACTTGAGTCACTTCTGACTCTTGTGACTTATAGAAGGAAAAACCTTTATGCACCATGGAATCTGGCCTTTGGCTTTAAATATTTCTTCATGTCATTTCTTCTCTGTTACGGTCTACTCTATTAAGTTTCTTTGTGTCAAATCACTAGACATCATACCTCTTGTCATTACAGTGTGTAGAGGATGAGAACTGTTATGACGGTTGTTTCTGTTCTGTAATGCAGGCTGCAGTTTGAGCCATGTGTGCATTAGTGAAGCAAAACTTCCAGTTGTGCCAATTTGCTTTGCTTTCCCAAATGGAAAATAGGCAGGAGAGTGCAATTGCATAATTAGAAAATATACATTTGTATCTTTCCCCCACTGCTCTGGAAGCAGCTTGCCACCATGACTCTTGCAGGTGGACCAACAGATGTTTCGCAGTTGACATCCCGGCTGCCCCTCGGCCAGCTGGCAGGAGAGGTCTGTCATTGCCTCCCACTTGAGTTCACAGATGTCCCTTCTGAGACATGTCTTTACACAGAGGGGGATCAAACTGTGCCAAACTTGGCACTGCTGTTCAATACGACGGGGGAGTTACGCGTCTGTGAGCTTGTGTTGGTAAAAACGCCACAGAACTGTCTGGGTAGTCACATATAATGTGACAGAGACTCAAACAAGCAGTTATATGGATTGTGATTTATGGTGTAACTCCCATGGGGACTGTTTTTCACTCACGAAAAACAGAGAAGACAGTGCTTATGCCAACTCTAATGTTGCCGCTGCCTGAGCACTCCTCCTCAGCTTCTAACAGCCATGTGCAGGGCCAATATCCCGTCGGGATCAGCTCCCTGCTGTCCCAGCCAACACGGTTACACACCTTGTCCAGCTTCGGAGGTGGGGGGGAAAGGAAGAGCAAAAGGTTTATGAGAAAATTCAGGGGTGAAAAAGACAATTTGGAATTACTTGTGATTCAAGGAGGCTGTGCATCCACCCCATGTATTTTTCAGAAAGAACCAATGTTAGAAAGGGGAGCAGGTGAAAAATAGCTGTACTCGGGAATTTATCACATCACTCCATGTAAGCAACAATGGTTTCATTTTCCCAGGCATGAACACTTGTCATGCTACTTTCCTGAGATGCCCTATGTAATGCTCAGTTTTCTAACATTACCTAGTCTTCTATTTTTACAAAAATCACACTGAATGGGGTTTGTAAACTGATAATACATCAGCGATCTGTGAAATGTGAGATACTTGTAAGCCACGGAAATTTTCCATGGAAAATATTCTATATGCTTACCTTGCCTATGGGCACACAGACTAGAAAATGCCAGACAACATTTCTCTTCTGCAGAAGTCTGCCTGTCTCTTTGACTACAAAGCAGTGTGAAATCAGGCTAATTTATCAAGATTTATCATAAAGTGTGATGTCATTGATTGCCAGAAATACTGGAGATATCTTAAGAATAGAACTTAAGAAGAAAATAACTCCTTTTTAAGAATAGAAGTTTTATAAATAATCCTGCACTATTTACTCCACCTGAGGAAGTAAACAGTCCAATTCAGGGTAGATATTGCTTACCAAAGTCAGCCTCCTGTCGTCCCTCTGTATCTGCCAGGAAAGCCTAGACACAGATTCCTCAATCCTCATCTCTCTGTTTTGCCTTCCTTTTTCCTCTTGTTGCAAAGAAACCATAATGAAGAGAATCTTTCTTGTTTACAGCAAACATGTTGATTTCAAATAGCACAAAGGGATTAGTCTAAAACAACTGTAGGTAATTTTTAAAAATAGCTGGGGAAAATGTTGTTTTCTTTTAGTTACAGAAGGGGGAAGGCTTCATAATAAAGCCAGGTATGTTCGATGTGGAAAAATAAATATTGCAGTGATCTCTTTCCTCTTTCTCTCTGTAAAAGGGGTTTTTAAACAAGCAATTTTTTCAATAGTTTGGGCAACATAATAGAGATGTTCATTTTAAAACATTTTGACGTGTCAGGTTAATAATCTGTTCTTTGTTAGCACTGAGACACTTCAGGGTGTGTGTTAGTAAGTTATCGATTTATTTTTTTCAGGTTGTCAAAAGTATTGCCATTCTGGCCTCTTGTCTCTCACCTTAGGTGTGCACCAGTAATGCACTACAGCAGCCAGCCACTTTAGGGCTGGGTTTGGGCTGGCTTGGTATGTCTTTGCTTCATGGAGCTTTAACAGTCGTCCTTCCCACAGCGCTGGTGAAGGAAACCAGTCACCTAATGCTTGGAGGAAATATGGGTCAATCAAAGATTATATCATCATATCAAGCAAAGTAGTTCCATAGTCACGCTTTCCTCTTCAAGGTGAAAGGCTATTTCTTCTAGGTTTTTTTATTAATTTCTTTCTCAATACTAAAGTAAAGAGGTATCTGCGATGCAGTAGAGAGACAGTCAGTTGTCCAATTGAAATAGGACTGAGAGGAAGAAGGACATGCTTGGAAAGATATATATTATTTTTTTCAGTACAGGGCATAAAACTTAAAACAGCAAGCAAATGATGTCACTTCTATACAAACTCAAATCTAAAGCAGGCAGGTCAAGTACACAAATAGTTGCTTTTGAGAACTAATTCCTGTTTTCAACAGTATCGCTGCAAGGAGGCTCAACCAAGAGGAGTTGAGGCAGAAAGGTGTGCAAGATTAAGAGTGAGCCTTTGCTTTGGCAGAGGAGCTATTACATCTCTAGCAACGATACCAAATATCGCACTGTTTCAAGATGGCACTGTTCTGTAGTTTCTCATGCCTCTTCTAAAATGAAATTTGCATTTATGTGGCTGGGAACAGAAATGATTCTAAAAAAAGATATCCCTTCACCAACTACTACAGGGTGGAGGAATCCCGAAGCAACTCATTCCCCTTTCTTTTATCTACTTCTGAGCTACTAAGCACTGGAATGATGTTTATCTAATAACTCCATTCTCCTTGAAGCATATTTTCTATTAATAGTAATTATCTATGACTTATAATTTGTCTTGAATTCTCCTTACTAGTGCAGCACTTGAACTGATTATGTACTCCCACTATTAGAATAAAAAATGATGTGACTGCATTCTTAATAACAGCTGCATATAAGTGTGTGCATAAAAATATCATATCTTCTGAAAGTGAGAGGTGTTTCTACCCACAGTGAGGTGGATGAATGTTCACCAATTGCAGAATAAGTGGGATGAAGAGGCTCCTGACATTCTCTTTAACGAGATAGAATGTCTCCTGACATTGACTTGTATGATTTGGAAGACTCAGATTATTCTTAGTGTATTTATATATGGTGGAAACTCCGAGAACAATGATGGTTTTGTTACTTAATTGGGGAGTTTTGCTATAATAAGTATGTAATAAGGCAGACCCTGATTTGAACAGTTTACAATATACGTAGAAACTACAGAAAACATTAGTGTTTGGAGTCTCCAAATGTAAATTCCAGCAAGATCATTAACCTCTCAAGGTCATATGTGAGAATTTTGACAGCATCAGGAAACAAATTTAAATACCCTTAATCCTGGTTCAATGTACATACTATAATGTCCTATATCTCGGTGGTTTCCTTTTGGTAACTGAAAATTGTGTCCAGACTGTTATAGCTGTATCTGGATTGTGGTGGAAAACTATATGTTAGCTCTTTGCTTCTTTGAGTATTTGAGTATATGAAGATTTGCTAATCCTCCTGTCAGGTAGGTGAGTGCTATCCTTGCCCCTTTAAAATAGGAGTTCAGGTTTTGCTGAATAAACAAAAGTAGGTTGGAAAATTCCAGCTAAAAGAAGAGTAGGTAGACTTTATCCCTCTGCAAAATGTATTAATTTGCAATTGTACCACACTTGGATTTCCTTGTATGGTTATTGCTAATCTATCAGTAATTATAAAACACGCCACAGAGGAGGAAACTTATGAATTCTCATTTTTGTTCTGTCTTGACTCATCTGACCTTGGGAAGTCGCATTTAGCTCTTTAAAAGTGTCTGTAATTTTGAATGTCTTATGTCAGCTAAGTTGTACATACAACCTTAAATGAAATTAATGAGAGTTAGGATTTTCCAGTGCATCTGGTGCTGAATGTCATGTTGAGCTGGTGACCCTGCCACCTTAGTTTTCTCATCAGTTAAAAAAAAAAAAAAAAAACACAAAAAATAATACCCTCAATGCATCAGCATTCACCTCACAGGAATGATGTAGAATCAGGTAGCTTATCTTGAAAATTCTTCTGAAAAATCTATTGCTAAAAATAATTCCTGCTGTATAAAAGGACAAAAAGAAAAAAAAAATAGTGTTTTAGTGTGATTGCTCTAATTTTAAGCATTCTTTAAAGATACATATTAGGACAAAAGTGTCAGGCACTTTAGACCTAAATCTTTCAAGTTTTATGTTTGTAAAGCTCCTTGTTTCCAAAATGCTTACTAATTTGCATTCTTACATTTGATTTATAGACATAATCAACACCATTTTTGCAAAGGGCATTGCTTATTCTCATTCATTGCAGCTACAGGTGTGGGAGTGGTTGAAGGAAAATCAACATTCGGATAGGCTGAATGGGGTGAGAGGTGATGAATTCAAGCTTATTTGAATATCAATAGGTACAGTATTCCCATGGGGAGAGAATTTTAGTGATGTTGCGCCCACCCAGCAAATTAAACTAGAAACATGAATTTGCATAAAACTGTCTTGAACAGATGTTCATCAGCAGAATGCAAGCATAGCTTTTTTTCTTTTGTTAATCAAGAAGTATAGTACAAACATTAATTTATTGGCTTTGGGGAGGTGGGGGTGGAATGGAGTATGTAACTCCATACCAGGACTACACCTGCTACAAAGGCAGAGACAAAAAATCCGAGAGCATTTCCATTTTCTTTTGAAACAAGCGACCAGTAGAATCTGGACTGCAAAACTAACAGTTAAATTTTATTTTGTTAAAGTAAATAGATAAATCATAACTGAAAATGAACTAGTAATGCTACCTGTAACTGCACCATTTGGTGCTACCTGTCATTACAATATGTTCAAATTGCTATTATATTTAATAGGTGTATAATCTTGCATGGAACACTGTATTCTCACTGATAGTCTCATCTTAAAGAAAGGTTTAACAGAAAGGCAAGTTTTCAGAATTACGCAACAAAAACTATGTCAGGTGGAGACAGAAATGGAAGAACTAGAGCCAATTAAAAAAAACATTGAATTACTTTTAAGTAATTAGCATGCAGAATTTAGGTTTGAAAACTTCCACAATTTTCTAATGTGCCATTAGAAACAAGATGATGAACTTTACAGCCAGCTCCCTCCCAATCAGTCATGCTCTACAGAAATGGGTGAATGGGCCTGGACATTGCTGAAGCTGTTGGGAAATCCCCTATTTTAAGGATACAGTGAAAGTGGCCTGTGTTACGTTAAAACTTATAGGTGAATATATGAAATAGATTTGCTTCTTCTAGCCTTTGAAAAATTTGGCAGTTAAATCTCAGCTGCTGAATGGAACTAGCAAATAGGTGTTCACCCACTCCTCAGTCTTTCACTTCTTTACTAGTAATAGTAGTACCAAACATTGTTTTAATAAGGCCACAAAGTGAAAATTTGTCTGAAAGGTATGTTTATGTATGAGTTTCCATAATTATCCTCTTGTGTTAACATGTGTCTCTGACAATTTTTTATATTTTCCAAAATGAGTGAAGCCCCCTGAGCTCTGTTGGACACTATTTTCTATTAATTAAAGTAGGACTTTCCTACTGGCTTTAAGCTTCTAGTAGGCAACTGCAAATTTTTGCACATATTGCAAGGAAGTAATGAGATAGAAATATACAGCCAACACACCTAAAGCATGAACACGATTCTCTTCAAAAACTCAGTGGAAAATTTAGCAGCTGGAATTGCTTAAAATGCTTAGGAATTGCTTGAGAGTTATTTTTCCCAAGTAGTCTTTGTTTGCTTTGGAAATATTGCACACAAGCTGATTTGCTTAGAAATACTGGATTTGGTATCCTTTTTCTTTGTTTCATTCCAAATGCCGAGCAGTTTCTGAACAACACTGCCAAGGGGGCTCCACAGGTAGTTTAGGGTTATCCCACAGCTCAGTGCCTGCTCCATTCCTGCAATAGTGGGGAAAGTCACCCTTTAGAAGTCGTGCTGCAATGCTATTGATTCCCAGATCAGACACTTCTGACCTTGCCCTGTTTGGTTTTGATTTTTTGTTTGTTTGTGGCTTGGGGTTGTTTGTTGCTTTTTTTATTTTGTGTGTATAACAATGCCCACATCCTGCCCCCCCATTATAACCAAGAAAGACTTCAGGAATTAATGTGAAAATACTGAGTTATGTCCCCGAACTGGGAATGAAATGTCCCATGTTTAACTTCCACTTAAAGGTGCAGAAGCAGAAGATGATGGCAGCAGAAATTCTGCCAGTTTGTCAGCGCTATGGAGACATTTTAGGTGTACCCAAACAGAAGCAGGAAAAATGTGTGTCCAACAAGTTTTCTAATTCAAGTGAATTGACTATGAATATATTAAGACAATTATACCATACTTATATTTAGAAAGTATACCATCACCACAAAGGCCTAGAGCAAAGGAAAAGAAACATCTGATATTTTTATTGAATTAAACAGGTTTATTTGCTAGAGCTGGTTTTTGGTCAGTAATGAGCTAGAGGGTTAAGATGTCATGGTATCAGTAATATAACTAGGATTAATAAGTTCAACTTTAAAAGTGCTGATAAACTGTAGATACAGAAGTGCTTTTTCTAGAATCACAATTACACCTGAAAGATCAAGCCGTTTGGTTCAAAATGGATGCTAAGGAGATCAAACTAAGGTATAAAAGACATGTTTAAGGAAATATTTCCTTGGACATTCCTGAGAGTGACACTTGCGGGCAGTAAGTTACCTGAGGCTGTTTCTGAAGTAAGCCACTTTGCTCTTAGCAATAGAAAGTGACAACTACATTTTGAAGTTTCTCTTGTTGATTTTTGTCTGTCTGTGGGTGGGTGTGGTGTGTGTTGGGGTTTGTTTGTTTGTTTGGGTTTTTTTTGTGGTTGGACTCAATGATCTCAAAGGTCCCTTCCAACCATGAATATTTTGTGATTCTGTAAATATTTCTAGTGAAATATTTCATAAAGGGACCAAATAAAGTTGATGGGTGGTATTTAGACCCAATTTATCTCAATCTAATTTGATGACTGACTGGGAGCTCAACAAGACTGAAAATCAGATGTTATCTTAGTGCTGAATCTTCAACTCAGCAGTGCTTCATGATGTACTTGAATACACTGTTATCTCCTGCATTATATAACATACAATCACAACAGTAAAACTGGATAGCCTTCGTATATTTAGAATTTACCAACACGTTTCTGACAATCTTGTAATCCCTCAGTTATTTCTTACAGTCAAATATTATGCATTCAAATTTTTGCTCTTATTTGAGAAGTACTCTTTTTTTCTCGCAGGTCTCTCCTCCTCAACCTGTACACCACAGATTAATCCACGCTTTTTATATATGTAAAATTTAGATAAACAGTATTGAAAACTTTAATTACATTTGTTAATCCAGCTTGTAGCATGATGAGGTGTTTTAGAGGCTTCTCAGCATATTTGCCTGCACAAGTGTTCTGAGTGGAAACATCTCCTTTACATACTACATTTTCTGCATAATTACTTTGTCATGGGGTTAATTAATCTGTGTATTTGCCTGGCACATACAGTACAGAAAACAACTCTAGCATCATTTTATTACTTAAGTGCACGAACTCTCTTATTGGCCGGAAGGATTAAGATTAATAAAAAGATTTGGAAAATCAATGTTTTGATTTTAATAAAATAAGAAAAATAACTAACATGAATGGTCTGGTTTAATCTATGGTGACCAAAACCTCACAGGGGAGGGAAGGTAGGATCATTTTTCTGTCCAGTTCTGCATTTAAGCTTTCTAGTGCAAGAACTAGTTTTTCTGAGTCTTATCCACAGCCCTTTTTGTGTTTTTTCTA
>JAHREE010000308.1:1239996-1270061 GCA_033628505.1 Tringa tobata | reverse complement strand
TTCCATATTAAATTTAAGAAATACAGTACTATTTCAACAGAGCTATCACATGGACTTAAAGCCTGGTATTTAAAACAGCTTAAGTATGGCACCAGTTAGTCTCAGTTTTTTCCTTTCACTTAGGTCTTATTCTATTTGTTTCAGTAGAATTACTCCACTTTTATGGTGTTGGAAGTAATATCAGAATAAAGTCCTTAAAGTAGTAAGGGCAAAACTTACTGCTTTGTCATATTGATTGAAAAATCTAGCTGAAAAAAACAATTAGTTACTATGAAAATCAGAAAGTCTGACTCCATCTGTCAGACACATCCAGTGCCTTCTGTCGGCAAAGGCTCTGTCCACCTTAACAGAAAAAGACTCCTTTTGGGGGAGACAGATGTATAAATGAAGCATAAACGTCTGAATTATTTCAAATCCAAGACTTGGTAGGTGATGTGCTTGTTATTTCTTAAATTGGGAAGTAATAATTTGAAAATAGGAATTCTATGGTTGCTGCAATGTGAAATGAACTATTTTACAAAGACCATATTCACTGTTACTAAGGTCTTACTCTGCCTGTGGGTGGTTTAGCAGTTTACTTCTTAAAACCTACCTAGAAATGTAACTAAATTAATTAAGATTCAGAAAAATCCAAAGGTAACATTAAATGTACTGATCCTCCATGCTAGATCTGCATTTTACAGATATGAAGATAAGGTAATTTCTTGCCCTTATTCCATGTTTTGAGCCCTGGCTGCTGTTACTGGAATCTGTTTCATTCACGGAAGACACCATATACCAGTCTCATACCACTCTGCCCACAAGTTTTGCTCACATTGAGAGATTGAGTGCAATTTTTTTATTTTTTTATTTTTTTTGCTTTACAGTTGCAATGTTTTCTTTTTTCTATTTTGAATGAAATTACTTAACAAAAGAGAAATCCTGCTCTTGGCAGCATATAGTACAGAAATCAATTCAATAGACCAGTAGATAATTCAGAGGCTGCACTCTGGCTTTCTCCTGTATGTATTCATCACACTAAAACTACTCTTTATTCAGTTACACCTTCAGGGCTGTGTAGCTGATCTGGTGTGACTCAGTAACACCTTATAAACTTTAGTTATTCAGATAGTTGTTTGCAGCTCAGTTCTAAAAGGCCCCTGTCCCCAGTAGATTCATTTAGTTCACAAAAATATGTAGGAAAACATGCGAGAAGGCTAAAGAGCGTTTCAAAATGAAGTGTACTTAGGTGAAATTTCAAACTGATGAAGCTTAAAAAGGAAACTTATTTTTACTTTTGAATAGGTTTGAATTGCGAGCAGACATCTCATACCAAGCAATTAATGTTGGGTTTTGTGTGAAGACCAGGTCAGAAAGGAAACAGAAGCTTTTACTCATCTGAGGGGGGGCGGAAGCATAGCAAATTTTAGCCCATAAGGAATGTATAACTTACTAAAACTTGAGAATGCACATTGATTACATTTATTGACTAAAACCCATATTTTGTTCATGCAAAGATATTTCTGCCTTTAAAATTAAGTTTCATCCAGTGAAATTCAAATGTTTGGATAAAGAAGTAGTCTATTTCTGATAGTTTCTAGACTGTCTCACCATCACAATCTGATCTTTCCCACAGACTCATCTGTGGAACTAACAATTCTTGAATGTAATTTCCTGAGGAGATTGCAAACGTTATGCATCGACTTAAATAATAGTTGTGTCAGATCACTTTGGTAGACATGAAGAGGATGAAAGCAGAGAAGGACTTAGTTTCAGCTTTAGTATTTGTCTTCTATGATTTGGTTCACATGCAGGTAGAATCTGTGACTTCTTTGCTAAGAACCCACTTTTAAATCTGGTAGCCATTCCCCACATCTCTGGGAACTAAATGCTTCCATGAAGTTTAAATCAGCACTGAGTTTACAGCCCTTAGAAAAGTCAGCTTTTAACAGCTGATATTTCCTAACTTTAACCAAAGCAAAGCTGGCATTCAGCTACAGTAATGAAGCTTTTTTAGGTATAGGAATAGCAGACATAAGTATTCAGTAAAGAGTTTTAGATTGTTAATTTTATTGTTTTAAATTAAAAAAATATTTCTGTCTGCTGTATGAAAACATTATTATAAACAAAGCAGGTGTGAGGTAGGGAGAAAAACCTTTGCAGTAGTGCTTGAATATGTAACTATTAATGGCCTAAAGAAGGCTTATTTGCTCCTTAAGGCATGTAAAGAATTTAGTATCTTAAGCCTATTAGACATTACTCATTTATGGAGTAAAAATAGTCTAGTCATAATCCCAGTTAGATTGTGTTTTCATGAACTAATGACCTCTTTGATAACAACCCAAATGTGCTGCAAAGTGATTCAACAAAAATACATGTTTTGTGGTTTATGAAGTTCTGCCATGACTTGCGCTGCCTTACTTTTGTGTAACTACATTAAATACACAAGTTAGGGTTTTTTCCTCATCTGTGTTTGAAAGATTGCATATATTTTGGTTTTCGACAGGACTTAGAATAGTTTGTTGTTTTTTTGTTTTGGTTTTTTTTTTCAAAAGGACTCTCAGGATGTATGGAATTCTGTTTCCTACTTTACATTTGTGTGGATGCTTTGGGTTTCTTTGAATTCCTTTGTTTCTGTTGGTCAAATTTTCTGTATTAATATTTGCATCTCAGAAAACATGGCTGTCTCCTTTGTGCTTTGTCACTAACTTCTACTTCCAGTAATACTTTGCTGACACTCAATTGCCATCACTTGCATCAAACTGCTGTCTGGAAATAAACTGTAGATCTTTATTCCTTGTATGCAAGCACCACTCCAGCCATGGCTGAGTGATGATGTTGTTGAAGTAGTGATGCAGCAAAGAACAGTCTACTGCCCAAGTCTCTGCCTATTCTGCCTGTGGATAAAGACTATTTTCTTCACAGGTTTCTCTGTAAAACCAGGTGATGGGCAGCATTTTTGCAGAGAGTTGAAAGGCTTTGATTGCTTACTGATTAGAGGAAAATCCTGCAAGAATGACTTTTATAAAGAAGGCAGATGAGGAATGCTTTTCTTGTCATGAACTGGAAGAGAAACAGGAGCGTACTGAACTAAGCAATGACAAAGTCACCTCTGAATTCTGTTTGCATATGTATAAGAGAAAGGCATTGGGTTAGTAATGTGACAGGATGCATCAAAACACTGGACAGTATGCTGTATCAAGAGTGTTAAGGACTTCCGTCTTCATATTTCTGGGATTTATACAACTCTTCCTTTCACTTCTGGTGAGGACTGTCATTTGAATACAGTAGTGGATGATTTCAGGGTTGATCTAGTGTGTCACTGCATAATTTCTATATCTTAAATCTGAAGGATTTTTATTTAGTTTAGAAATTATGAAAAAATAATGAAGGGGGGAAACAATAATAATAATAATAATGACTACAATTGTAATTATAATAATTTCTACCATACTATGATATAATTCTGTAGTTGTGTTCTTAGTTCTTCTATTTCTTGCACTTCTGATGAAGAAGAACTCACTGAAGAGGAATCTAAGCTACATTCTGTCCCTTCGAGGGGTTTGTGGGCTAAAACCAGACCATCCTTTCTACCGGGATACATAGGAAGTTAGGTCAATATTGAATAATGTATTACCAGAGTGTGGTAACTCAAGGTAACTGCCCATCTTCTCCCCTGCAGTGTCCTGTTCTGCACATACTAATTCCTGTCCCAGAGCAACTTTAGCTCCTGCTCTTCATATTGCAATACAGCCAAAAATACTGGAAGAAACTCATATCCCCTAATTTCCTTTAAATTTGTATTACATAGAGAAATGTATATTATTTATATTTTCTACAGACATAGATATGTATATATGCATACATAAATATATACATATATATAAAAAGAGCTTTTTTATTTATCTACTCTTTTTGCTGCGTTGCTTGTTTGGTTAGTGTCTGACTATAACCAGGATTGTTAAGAACTGACATTAATTGTAAGTAATTACATTTATTCTAAGATATAACTTTACATTATTAACATTATTATTGATTACACCTATGCCTCTACAAAGCATTTAATAGGAAAAATACATGTTCCCTTCCTATCAAACAAATGTGGAGAACCAAACCTTCCCATGGAAAGCTCCTTTCAAAAAAGATAAGCAGGCTTTGTGGTTATATTGAAATATGCTGTTAAATACCAAGAGGTGCTAGTACATTTTTAATGTGCTGGTATAACTTCCTAATCTGGAAGTTACCACTGTTTCATATATTGAAATACTATAATCCAAGGAAACAGTATTTAGTAACTGTCTGCATCTGCTGTAAAATTTGTATTTAGATTTCTTTTAAACAAAGATCAGATAAAAAATATAGCTTCTTTGGTGTCACTTGTTTTACTATAGCTTTTAAAGATTTTCATTTTGTGCATAAGCCAGTTTTAAACGCTGAAAACTCTTACAGATAGGAATGTACTCAAAATAGAAAATCAGTCAGTGAAGCAAGAATGAGTATGGTTATACTGAAAAATAACCTCTGGGTCCCTACAGCAATTTGCTTTTTGCAAAATAAGATGTATTTACAAATTATGAAATACTTTCCCAGTATCCATTTTTTAATTTAAAAATAACCCTACAGTATATAAAGGCTGAAAATGGGAAACATTGTCACAATTTTAGTTTCAAAGCAAAATAAAGAATTCAGTGCACTTACAAATACATCGAAGTGTGCCAGTTTACAGCCAGTCAGGAAAATCAAAGTGCAAATATAGTATCTTTGTGCAAACAACAGTTATTATTGACTCGAGTCTACTTAAATTGTTTCCTCTATGCTCTTCAGAGTTAAAGAACAGGGAGTACAAAAGGTGATCCCACATGTTTAGTCCAGCTACCACACCAGTAAAAGCTATATACTCCTCTTGAAATAGGAGAAGGAAAACAGCTGGAGCTAGGTCATCAGACAGTTAAAATTGTTATAGTGCCAATAAAGCAGTCGACAACTTAATGCAGTCAATTAGTCGGCCCCTAAATGTTTTCTCACAGTGGTTAAAATGTTTGTTTAGACAAAGCAAAAGACCCTGAATTTTCTAAATCAATGCAGCATTTCATGCTTCTGTTAAAAATAATTTAATTTTAATGTGCTAAAATTAATTTCAAGATGGGAGTCCTTAATTTTTGTTTGGCTGCATGTGAAACTTCTTTGTGTGTTTTTCTGAGTCCCACCAGTGTCCATTACACCTGCAACAAAGTTGGCATGGATTTGATCTGATTAGGCATCTCTTTCCTACTTACATTCCTAACAAGGATTATGGAGATGAAGGGTAGTATGACTATGAAATATGAGACAGAAATCCTGTGACTGTGTTGAAAGGGACAAATAAATTAAAATATTACTACCTTTAAACTCCGAATATGATGACAGCACTTTGTCTCTGGGAAAAAGTTCTAGGGAGTTTGCTACGGGCAGTTCAATAGAATTAGCTGATAATTAATTATGCACCTTGTTTCCTAACTAGCTATCAAGACTTGCTTCCAGGAACTTTCCTGGTGCTAGAGGCTTGCATATTTAGCTTGATGGGTAGTTACACCTCTCTGTCTATTCAGCTTTAGACCTTGAAAATTCCCTGACATCTCAGTCCTCCATGTCTAGATCCTGTGCAGAAATTGCTTATTAATCTGGTTCTACTTCCATGGTCAGTCTCCATTAGACAAGTTACAGTATCATAACTAACCAGCTAAAGTACATAAGCAATAGTTTCTATTTCCTTTTTTTTTAATATATCTTGTTCTTTGTAAATATTATCTCAAAGATGATGAAAATGAAATTAATGGAAATCAGAATTCATTTATCTTTTCTATGAAAGGGTTATGAAAACAGGATGAGAATTCAGCTCCCTTCGATGGGATTTCTTCATGTTATTTTGGGTCAATTTCAAGAGCTGCAGATCAGTGCAGCTCCTAACCTTTCAGTGAAACCATGCCAAGTTATACCAGTTCACAATCAGGCTTATTTTAGTAATGCTTATTGTATTTTATGAAAATAATCCTGTTATTGATATTTTATATCTTGTAAACATTCAATTTTTTATAACAGAATTAGAATAAATACACATTCTTTTCTTTGACAATTGAACAAAATAATTTAACAAAAACTTTTATAAGTAGAATCATGTAAGAAATATTAAGAAAGTATTGTTAGAATCTTATGCAGTTTCTATCTTTTGTTTGCCTAGAGTTTGGTTCCAGGTGATGTCCAATATAAATATTCCCTGTTTGAAGATTGAGAGCACCTGTGGATAGATAAATCCTTTGAAGTCCCTGCAACCCTACACGACCTTCAGCGATTTCTTTCAAACCTTGAGCTGTTCTTCAGTTGGACTGATGGTCATTTCGAAGATGCATTGCAGTAGGTTCGAAAAACTGGAAAAAAGTTGAGAGAAGTTTAAACTACAGTTTGTTGACAATGAAGATAAGCAGCAAAACCACCTGATTTCTAACTGTCTCAGCAGACTTAAAACTGCATTACAAAGGAGAATCCTCTTAGAATTTGATGTTCATTACCTGGATCATCAAAGCTCAGTTGTAAGTATATGGCAATGACTGTTTTCTCCTGAATTTTATTTTTCCAGTGTTTAAACTGAACCATGATGTAACAATATTCACTGCAAGCTTTATGAATACTAACATACTGAAGCTAAATGCTTTTCTGGTTCTTGTTTTCTCTGTTCTTGTTTCTTCCCACTTGACCCATGCATCATTAGCATCTCATCTTCTCTTTCAACCTGTTATGTAACTGGTTTTTTTGGCCATCATACTATTTTTTCTGCATCCTGATAACATCCAGGACTCAGCACATTTAGCACATTCAGTGACTTTATACTTTCCTCTGCTCCCAAACATAAAAGCTGGCCTCTGCTTGGTTTCCTGCAGTTTATCATCAAAACTTTAATATAATATCCTTCTTTAGTTTGATTCACTCTATCATTCCATGTTTCATTGCATTAAAAACTGTAATATAATGTTACATATAAAAATTAAGATGGGTTACTTTAGAAATATCTGTAAGAAGATGTGATAACAGTATATGCATTGTGAATGACATGGCAAAGGTAGACTAAATACTTGTATTCTTCTCATTAAACGGGCACTCTGCATTCTAAATAAAGGAAATTTTAAATTAAACTAAGCATGCAATTCACCTGCCAAAGTCACTGTCATAAATTAGTATTCAGCTAAAGGACTTAGCAAGATTTAAAACCAAAAACAAAGCCAAAAATTCTGCATGACTTCTTCTCATTTGTCAGATAGATTTGTTCTCCTTTTGAAGAATTTCTCTATTTGCTTATGTAGACAAATGTATATTGTTTGTTACTGTTTAGAGCTTTTTGAGGATGGCAGGTATTACTGTACTCTACAGAAGAACACACACCATAGAAACATGCCTGTTCCATTTTGCATGTATAAATCATGGGAATGTCATGTTTTCAGACCTTCTATCTAAATTAATTACAAACTGACCTTAAGTAGTGAGGGAGTAAGACCTGTTAGAGTAATCTTAATGCTTTATTTTTTTCATATTATAAATGGCACAGTAATAGTGCTATAGTTAAGCATCTGTCAGCATTACAGTTATCGAACCTTTTGAGAGAAATGTGCGCTTATCATACAAGCATCGGCATTTTCTCTCGTCTAAAAACTGGCATCTATTAGTTCAACTGGGGATTCTTTCATACATGTATTTTCAAGTAACTCCTTTTTTCTACTTTTATGTTATCCTTTCATTATATTAGGTTCTATCAACACGCTCTGTAGCAAAATGCAAGCAGAGAAATATATTAGCTTCACTTCTATACTTTTACCAATATAACTGTTGTCCTGCAATGGTGTTGCTACTCCACAATGCAAACCGGTTTACATTGAAATAACTTTTATGTATCAAGTTGCATGGTGGATGACTGCTACTGAATGTCTTCCCACTTGTTCCAATGCAGAATAGAACCATGTATATAAATATTAAGGCTAGAAGATAACTTTATTCCCATCCACATATAAAAAGCATTTGATTGAAGTACTTAATTTCAACCTGGAATTTTTTTTCCTTTTTTTTTTTTTTTTTCATTCAGAGAGTGCTGCTATTTTGCTTTAAAATGTAGCAAAAGATTAATTTTACAAGGAAAGCTTGCTACTAAACTTCCTGGTTTCCTGCAGTCCTGCAGTGAACTTGATTCAATACATGGAAGTACAATTACAGAGTTCAGTCTAAGATACTCTTGCTATCTGCCCCATCCTGGCTGCTTTGAAAAAGAATATTCAAATATTTAAAGGCAAACATTTTATTGGAAACACTTCTTAATTATACAAACTTCCAAATCCTAAAATTGCTATGTCATTAACGTACTCTTAGCTTACATGTATAGGAATAGAAAGAGTGATTGACCTGAAGTCTTCCAAAAAGAAAATGGTTAAGTGGAGGGGGAAGAAAAAGGTACTCCAAGGAGCATTTTGAAAAGTCCTCCCAGGGTTCTTATAAATATTATCAGATACAATACACAAAGACGACTTCATTTCTGTAACATATGGCCCATTACTTAAGCCATAAGAAAGCTGCACAGTAGTGCACAGAAATACTACCACAGCTTAGGAATGCTGCTAGAATGATGTTCTGCACTCCCAACTACACTAATCAAAACCCTAGAAAAGTGCACTACAAGAACTTAGGCACAGGAAATGTGGTTATTTCAATGAACTGATTAGATGGGTTTTTTTTCATTTTGTTTTTTAAACAAAAGCCAAATGAACTCAAAGAAGTAACTCAAAAAAAGAAAAGGCAGTATACCTGAAATACTCCACAAAATTAATTTTCTAAATGAAATTAAATTTCTTAACTGAGTAATACTGTACCAGTATTTAATCTTATGGGCCTGAGCCTGTGATTGAGTTGAACTTGTCTTGAAGCATGCCATGCTTGCTGACCTAACTTTTGTATCTCCTCTGCTTCAGTGGAAAGGCTTACACATTTTTAATGTATTTTTAAAGCAAAACCAATCCTGTTTTTTCTTGAAAGTAACAACTGGTAAAGTGATACAACATATTGAATTAGAAACCTAGCAGTATATCACAATCATTATTAGTTACAACTGAGTACACAAACAAGAAAATGTAATTTATGATGAAGAGCTTGATCAACATTTTACATAATTGTTTACATTCTTCATCATTCGAAACACCCAAGCTGTCAATACTGTTCTGTTTTCTAAATCTTTGGATTTTTGCCATTCAATAAGGCTACTACAGAACATAATTTCTGAGTTAGCGGGTTTGTGAGCTTACAAAAGTAGCATTTTAAAAATATTTAGTCAGCACTATGTCCTAGACTTCAGAGTATTTTAAAAGCTTAGTTCTAATAAAACTATTAATATACTAGTTTCAGTGTAAATATTTCATCACTACTGGAGGAAATGGCAACTACATTCCAAATATTTCTAGATCCAAAATGTGAGTGGTTGAACAATATCACTGGCGTTATGGCAAGCTATACAAGCTGAGGAACTGTCCTCTGAACAGAAGCTGTAATGATTATACATGAGCTTTTTTGATACTTCCCGTCTCTGATTGAGATAAGTAATTTGCACACATAGTCAATATTTTAATAGCAGGATCAGTAACTCTGGCACAAATGCTAAATTTAGCATTGGGCAGATTTTGAGTGGCCAGGAGTTAGCAGCTGTGACCTCTTGAGAGAGACATCTGCAGAAACATTTGTAAGAGACAGTGCCTCCTATCTTCCTGCTCTCCTGATTTCATATAAGCTGCTTGGCAGAATGCTCCATCTTTGAGAGAGAGCATTTTCCAGAACATACTAGTAGCAAAAATCAGCAAAATTAGAGGAAAGTAGCCTCTGCTTCAAGCAGAGGCACGCTGCCACCAATCAGCTGACCAGCACTGTCTTGTCACATTGAACTGCAACATCTCCTGGCTGTCCATGAGATTTCCCTTGGCCTGCTCTACCACTAATCTAGGAAGTAAAGGTACAATCTGCTCACCAATCATACCAGATTGCCAGCCTCTGTTTTTATTGATGTAGGGACTTTGTGCATTCAGTACCATTTAAATACCATCATTTTCTCTCTAGCTGTCCTAAATAAAGCTAAATATACCAATCATATTGACTGCTAGGTACAGTGAGATTCAACAACTCTATGGCAACAAGGCAGATGAATATATTTTTTTACCAGGGAAACGGACACCATTAGCTGTATTTAGGCAAAAGGGAAAAATTGAGACAAAGCATTAAAGACTTGAAGTTTAATGACTACTTGAAGATTATAAGCTAATCACTGACGATTATTCTAGACATGCTGAATTTGCAGGGCATGCATCTTTTCTGGACCTCAAGGATACCTAAAGACATGATCACTCTCTGACTGATTAAAACAAACTTAAGCAAAGAATTCAGCAGCTTTATCTGCATAAAACCATTCAGCTATATGATGAAACAGGAAAAATCAGTGTTAAAATACATAAAAACAGGGACTCTTGGTTCACAAACTGGATACTGCAGTTGTCAACTCTTCACACTATTCTTAAGTATTTAGAATGAATAACAATTTTTTGGGGGGAGACTGTTATCTTATTACCTCACTGAGCAAACCTTAGGAGATAGCAAAGTTCTTATCTCCTTCACTGCATTGCTTCAAGAGATAATTCTACCGTTCATTACTGATAATTCATTACTGCAGATAGGAAGATTAAGAAATGGAAGATTTAAGATTAGTTTGTTTGCTGAGAATGCCATGTTGCACTGAGCAGAACACAATGTCTCAGACAACATATGATGCCAAAGAGATAATTGTTTACGTTTCTCATCTTAAAATAGCCTTCCTCCATTGTACTGAGGTGCCACTACTACTGAAAGCCACAGCTTATTTTTTCAGAGAAGGCTATTATCAGTAATTTTCTTCAGAAAGGACTGATTAACTGGAGTTGCAAGAGTAAACAATTAAAATAATAACGGTCAAGTAAACATATTACATATTATAAGCAAGTATTCAGGAATTCCACTACTCACTTCCATAGTGTCTTTTGAAAGATAAACAACCCAGTATACCAGGTTGAATCCTGCAAATGCCACTGGAAAGAGGATCCTAGAATACTGGTCTATTTTACTTGTGCCTCCAATAGGTGGTGGTGGTGGTGGTGCTGGTGGAGGAACAGACACAGGTTGACACTGGGATGCACTATTTGATATTATGCTGGTTTCAGGAGACTGATCTGCCTGAGATGTTACGGAGTTTACTCGCTTCTTCAGGTTACAATTGGAGTCAGAATGCTACAGGAGAAAAAAGAGGGGAAAAAAAGAAAGAAAAAGGTGATTTTTTGGATACAGAGTCTTAGGTTTTGTGATCATTAGGTTTTATTACTACTTCCCTGCTATAGAGCAACCTAAGGAAATCACAAAAGTAATGCAAATGTACTAAAGTCCATTTGTGTCCTAAAGCTTTGCTGTAAAAAAATAAAATAATATGTGCTTTCCATATATTTAATATGCTATTAAATGGAATTTAAAAGAGAGAAAGAAAAGATGGAGTTAAAATGAAAAGAAGGCAATGGTTTATCTAAATTGTGATATATTGAGATGACTGAAGTTTATGTCGATATGAATCAAGTTTAAATAAAATAGCACATATGGGCTGGATCAAGTGCAGTCTTCACAGTGTGAGCCCATTGATGAGTTTGGGTAAATACTCACTGAATGCAGCCAAGCTGTCACACTGTTATTAGTCCCCATGAACTAAGAAACTGCTGCACAAAAGGAAATGGATTAACTTTACAGGTGCTGAAGGTACAAATGCTAAATTGTCCTGTAGTTTTTTTCAGGATAAAATTTCGGTTTTAGATATCTTATGATTCCCACAGCAATTTCATGCCTACAACGGGAAGACAAATACTCATCCTAACTGTAGTGGAACTATTTTTCTTTTCCATTTATGGTAAAATGAAACTAAATTATTCCTATATTTTGTGTAATATTCATAGCCAGGTCCAATTACTCTTTAGAAAGCTGTCTGAAAACTACTTAAAATTTAGCCAGACCTCTGGAACATTTAGATTTTACCTTGTAGTTACTAGGCTGACATGTATATTCATTATGTATACCTATTATTTGTGGCCCAGTTGCCATTTTTTACTTTCATAAGAGTAGATGTAATAGATTTCTTCCTTGCAGAAAAGGTTTAGGAATAGGATCTAGCACAGGCTCTAAGTGTGCTATAATGAATATCAGTTACCCACTTTCACAGTAGTATCAAATAGGAGGAAATTTTCAAAATTTTCCTTGCTGCTGCCACTACCCAGGACTATCATTAGTAATGCAGATGCATGGCAGCAGGCATAAGTTTCATATGATGGCTGGGAAAATACAGAAGAATGCTAGAGTGTCAAGTTTGGTTTTTTGTTGTATTGATATGAAGTGCTCAAGTTTTCTGCTAATAGGAAGCAACAGAAATACTTTAGGTTCTAACAAGCAATGCTAACATACAACAGTTTAGTTGAGCTTGAATCTAAGGCTTCATCCATAGAGGACTGCAAAACTTCCAGATTATTGATGAAAAATATTGTGCAGCAAAATTGCACAACACATGCAGCTGTTCTTGGGTTTGATAAAGCAGCTTTTTTTGGTCAGCAGAACTACATGACTGAAGCTAATGAGAGAAATCTTAGACAATGTAAATAATTTACAATACAAGAGCATACCTGGTCTAGATGGACCTGCTCTAGTAGGGGATTGGACTAGATGATCTCCAGAACTCCCTTCCAACCCCATATCATCCTGTGATTCTGTGATATATATATTGTAAAATGAATGATTTTAAGCTAGCAAAATTGTTAGATACGCAATTTCCAAAGTAATTTATTGGGAGTGATTTGGTGACAATCATTCCCTTAACGAAGTTCACTGTCAGCGTTTTTGGGATTTAACTTGCAGAATTTCTGTGCATGAAAACAAATTTCAGTCCATCAGATAAATGAATGGGTCATTAAAAGGAGAATAAGTATTTCTTGAATACATTGCCTATATTTGTAGTTGGGCCATAATTTCTAGATAAAAGACTAGCCTAACACACCTGGTATCTCATATATGACTTAAACAGAGTTACAACAGGATTTATCGTTTTAGCCATCAGTATCAGAACAAGTGACGTGGCATCATGCAAGTGACATTGTAGCAAAGTTCTCCTTATGGATGAATGGATTGGTATCTAAATGAAATTAGGAAGAGATGGAATCCTCACAGCTGATTTTAGTCTAAGTAAAAGGAGGAGAGAACAACAACTTATTTGCAAAAAGAAAAAAAATAAGTGGTTTTTCGGAATATATCATTTTCACCTATTAACTTTTTCTTCCCCAACGCCCTATCAACACTTCCAACTTGCCATATCCTTCCTTCTTCCACTTTGCTATTTACACATTAAGTGATTAGTATCATGTTTTGAATGGATATTAAATGGCATTCATATTCTGGGGTTGTGCCTATCTGGAATGCAGATGTTTGTTTTTGCATTTTCTAGTAACATAGCAGGCAACAGACAGATTTAAATAGAGGATGATCTACAGATGTTTCTCAGAAAGAGGGTTATCCATGTCCACTTGCACTAATCATAATAATAATCCCACTCTATAAACAGACTGACTGACAGAGCCTGGGCTGCTGCTTTCATTCAAGTTGCTATTCCGTTCTGTTTGTATGTCCTGCTTTGAACTGAATTGTAGAAGTCATAAAGTAGCTTGTTTTTCACTATACTGCAAGGTTGCTTGGTCTTTTGTGCAGAATGAGTGGTTCCTAAAAATATGTGCTAAGGTGAATCTTATGTGCAGTATTCTAGTATAAGGTGGGTCAAATTCTGCTCTGGATCATTTAAGCATGAATTGGGACTTACTGTACTGAGGTAATAGAGTTAATAGTGGGCAGAACAGATGTAGCATGTGGTCTCTGGATGATGTTCTATACTGAAGACATTTAGAATGTAGACGTAGTAATAATTGTGATCATCTGAATAGGCACTTGGAGAAGTGTAACCCTGGTCATTATTTTATTTATAATACTTATTAAAGCTCATCCCTATACAAGGAGGGTTGCTATAGAAGCAGGATTATATGATTTCATCTCAAATTGGAGACAGGAAGATCTGGAGTCAGCATGTATCCTCAGAACTTGGGAAGTGCAGTAACTAACCAGATTATATTCCCACTTTGAGGCCAGTTTAGGTCCATTTCTACCAATTGAGTAATATTAATAATTTCTCGTTACCTAAAGTAGCCTATTCAAATATCCAGGAAGGACCAGTGCATTTTACTGTCTCAGTAAAGCCACAGTTTTTTGTCATCCTTTTCACATGCTGAGGATATAGTTTGGAGTTGATAAAAATTTTTCACAAAGTTCCTGAGTAGTTCTTAATACTACGTTTATCACCCTCATGTGCCCATCCAGCAAGTCAGGGTCAAGTCTATTTTCTTGTATACCGCTAGCCAGTATATAGAATTCTAAGTCCAAATTTATCTGAGACGTGTAATGAAGATGTTTCTCAGTGTGGTAGCTAACAGTAGACCAGACTTGCTGCCCCAGAACCACAACTCATATTTTTAATTGGAATTCATTGCTAAAGCAAGAGGAGGAGGCGGCGGCATCTGAACAGCAGCTACAATAATTTGTCTACTCTATTTAGATTTAACTTTTCCTTTCACCAGATTACCTACAATGACATAATGAAACTTTAGTGTGACACAGAAAACAGGAATAAATAGCCTATTCTGCGTATCACTCAATTAGTCAGGTCTGTTTTACAAGTAGCAAAAGCAACATGGCACACTGTGTCATAATGGAGGAATGAATTTTAAGTTACTGAATCCTGATTCAGAGGAGTACTCTTGTGCTCATGTGGAATTTAGTTCTATTGGGCAATTAAACTTGTCACTACATGTGACTACCCAGTGATACAGAACAGATTGCAAGATCACTGTTTAACGTGATACCATAAAACCGAACAAGACGGCCTGGTAAAGTATAGTCTGGTTTCTATTAAGCTTTTGCAGCTCAGCTATCTGATCCCCTAGAAAGCTCACAAAGCAGTCTCATCTTGTCTGTAAAGGTGCTGCTCTCTCACAGCTCTCAGCATTATCCCTAGAATTTGCTTATGCTTAGAATACTTCAGGAGGCTCTCAGCAAATTGCTTGGCTTCCAAAAAATTACTGCATATATAACATTGCAGTAAACAGAATTCTTTGCTTTTTCTGATTGTTATATGGATGCTAACAGTGATTTATGAATGCACTTTGTTCATATGTTTCTTTTCCTCAAGAGATTTCTGTAATTTGTATTTGTAAAATTCTGTACTATTCTCTGTTCCTTTATACTGCAAATACATTTTCTCACTATCAGTTTAGTTTATGACATAGCAATAACATAAGGATCTTATGTATGCACTCAGAGACTGGCTAACTTTAAAGAAATTAGTATCTGTATGTCCTTACTTATTTATCTTTTACTCACTTTTGTCTTTTTCCTGCGGACAATGCAGTAAAAAGAGGTTTGTGAGAATAAACTCTAAGAGTTTAGACAAAAAATGTGTTATTCCTTCTTTTCTTTATAAATTATTGGATCATGGATATTGAACTTTGCTGACATCACAAAACACCCCTCCCCAACAACAAACAAACAAAAAGCCTAGTACCAAACCTCAATGTCTGTACAAGGCAGAATACTAAATTAAATATGTAACTTTCTTTTTCCCTGTCTATCTCATTAGTAGATACAGTTTGAGTAATTTCAACCATTCATATTATACACGTAAAGTCACATGCTAGTGACTTAGCTCCCAAACAGGGAATTAAGCATAGTTTAGCCCATACATTCAACAGTGTTATCTGTAAAAACTCTACTTAGCTACTGAACAATCCATATGCAGCACCTTGCAGCAGGAAAGTTCACCACATTTTGTAAGATCTCATTTTGGGCATGCACTAAAATACCTCAATCTTTATGGGCCTGTGCAGTTTAAGTATCCATCTCATGCCAGAGATTCATTATAACCTATAATTTAGACATTTCTTTCCATATCTCATATGTGGTATCTGATTCAAAAAATGTGTATTGCAAACATCTATAAACAGTGTTCTGCATAATTAAAAGCTGAATATAGCTTAGAAATCAATAGTCCTAGCTTTAAGCCTCTCTTTAGGAATTCTAAATTTACTTTCCTAGAAGTATTATGAGGAATAGCATGCAAATTTGTTTTCTTCAGGCTTTACCCTAGTAAAAGGGTTAAGTCACTTAGGTTAAATTACTCACTTGCAGCATAGGAAAGCCATGTTCACATTCTTTCTTAACCCTCAGGGATTGAAATTCGCCTCTCGAAATATAGCCTAACCATCAGGTGAAGGTGGTTAGAGGGAGAGGTTGTTGCCTTATTACTTCAAAGCTGTTTTACTTTGCATGGAAAATCTGAAGAGCCATTAAAGGCAGAAAGCATACCTTTGAACAATATACTATGCCCATTGTATTGAAATTGTTGTCATATAAAACAAGTAAGCACTAAGGAGAACAGAGACTGGAACCCTAGGCATTCTTTTTCCAATGTGAATGTACTGTGGTAGAGTCTCTTCCTGACATTTATATGTAGCATATCAGAAAAATAATATAATTAGCGCAGAGCCTCTGTCAAAATGTGTTTATTTGAAATGGATTCAAATGTTCAAAGTCACGTTTGGCTCTTAAACTTATCAGTGTCAGTCCCGAACAATCCCTGTCTCTACATTTACTTTGCTAAATTTCTGCAGCATGTAGAAACTACTTCTTTGAGGGTTTAAGTGAGACAGAATTACACAAACAGCACTAGAGAGGTTTGTTTGGGTGTTTTTATATAATTTACCTTCATTTTGTTCTCACTGTCTCCTTGCAAAAAAAAGTACTGGGATTAGACATCTATGTTGAATAAAAAAAATGTCTAAATTCAATTCATCTTGAATTTTCCTGTTTTGGTATATGATACCACCTACTTCTAAACCTTCCTTACTGCCCTGCATTGGCTTTGTCAATCAGACAAATATTTAACTCGGGCAGAACCAAATATTCGGCATCTACTTTCCTTCTTGGGATGACAAAATGTCAATATAATTGCAAGTTATTGTTTGTTTTTAATAGTCTACTTGATAATCTGCAATTGTGGAGGAGCAGGAAGGTCTCCCTAATTTGACTGAAAGTGCCATGTTCTCAGTGAAGACTTTAATGTATATAGCTGTTTCTAGGATGATTTAATAAAGGGCTGTTGATAATCCAAATAGAAATGCTCTCCTTTCAGTTACACTAGGATACTCATTAAACATACTCAATATATTCTGACGTAATTATGGAAAACTAAATCCTCTATACTGAAGTGCCATACGGCTCCTCTGCAGTTGGGCAGGGTTGTTAGAGAGAATGAGAATCCCTTTCTGCCCAAGTCATGTTATTTTGAAACACAGGGACAGGGCTATTTGTCAGGAGAAGGAAGCTCTCCCAGCAGTATTTCACTGCTCTGTGCCATTTTCTGTTAGAACAACAGGTCTTTGAGAATATAACTGTAATCAAGCTACCACCCTGTCATAATCTTTTGTCTTTTACATGTAGTCTCTGATATGGACAGGATGACTTTTGATCCATGGTGTGTACTCCCTAACCATCTCGCGTAGCATTGCTTCAAATGGTGCATACCAGCCAGTATCACCAATTCTCCTTCCCCTCCAACTTCCAGTATTGGGATATTCCTGGGTTAAGGAAACCACAGTGATGAAAAAATACAAGTAATATAGAAAATACACATTTGAAATGGGTTAAAAAGCTAAATGCCAAAATGTTTTTTATATAAATGTATATATATAACATTTGTTTTTGACATGCTAGAACAAGCTTGGTCACTGCACGAATAAAAACAGGTTTCTGTCAGGGGCCAGATGACTACTCAGCTTGTTGCCACTGTATTTTGGAGTGGAACACCCATAGTTTTGTATTTCACACAGGGATTGCCTGCAGCTGACAGAGAGAGCAAGCCAAATTCTGCTCTCAGTTAACTGAGGTAAGTAAGAGTGGCTTTCCTGGAACCAGAACAGGCCTGCTGTGCTGTCACCAGTTAACTGTGCACACAGTCGGACCATTGTCTCTCTTACTGAAACCAGCGTAGTCCAATGACTTGAGCAGAGTTTCTCCTACTTTCATTAGTACAGCAGAGCAGAATTTGGTCTTCTGCCATCTTTCTTTTCTGAGTGTACAGGTTTTTTGGCTATAATATGAAAACTTGTGGGAAAAAGTTTTGTTCATTTGAAGAAAGAAGGATTTTAACTAAAATTAACTAGACTGACGGGGGATAGTATTTTGAAAAACTTCTTTTTTTTCCAGGAAACATAGTTAATTTTGAAATAAAAACAACTTAATATATTCTGTAAATACGTTTATCTTGATAGCAGCAAAAGCTTCTAACTGGCTGTTTTAAACTCCTTTGAATTTTTATTTATACTAAAACTGTCTCACTGGGCTTCTCTTACACAAAGCAGGAGAATGGGTCTCCAGGTCATACAGAAAGTACTGGTTCAGGCAGCCTAAGGTTATTTCCATCACAATGTTCTTTAGTCACTTTTCAGTGAATTTAAGGTAATAGATTATTAAAAACATATAGTCTGTGTTGTTACTCTTAATGTTGCTACTGGTAACAGAGTACCATTGGCAGTTGTATAGCCATGAACATTTTCAAGTAAGTACATCTCACGTTTTCACTTCTGTTTTTACAAAACTAAGTAAACCTTTACAATCTTCAGAATTTTTCTGAATGTCAAAATACAGCCTGATTTCTATAAATGCAGAAGACAGTAAGCACTTTTAACGCACTGTTCACCACTCTTCATCCTATACCTGCCCTTTCATGTAGCTAAATTCTGATGACATTCATGCTCTTCAAAAACAAATAAACATACTAGCATCACAAGTCGATGAAAAACTTTACTAGCCTATCTAAAAGAGCAAAAAGAAATTTAAAAAATATCAAAGATTAGAAAAGACAAGTTACTGAAGCCCAGGGTATGACAGAAGGGAAAGATTTTAGTTATTTTTTTTTTAAATCAAATAGACAGTTAAAAAACAGTTTAATATATAAGTCTAGGATTCTAATATATTTTTTTCCCAGTGAATTAGAAAATAGCATTTTAAGAAGACAGGCAGAGTAAATGGGGAGAAAAGGCAAAAAGAAGAGCAGGAGGGGCAGGAAAAATTACACAAGGGGTAAAGAATAAGAATTGTGCATTTTAGCAGCCAAAACAAGAAAAATCTGGAAGGAAAAGTGGTGAGAGAATTTAGAGGCAAAAGAAACAAGTTGGGGGGCAAGGGGCAACAAAGGGAAAATCAGGTACTCAGAAACAGCTCCTCAAGCTACAATAAGAAAGAAACTGTGTATTAAGCTGTGTGCCTTATCTAAACATAACTGTCTTAAGTCCAGTAATGTAGCTATAGAAGTACAAAGCTGAGTAGAGGATGATAATCTGAGGAAATGGGCATATCCTCATGCAATCAGCCTGTGCTAACTACACTGTTGGCATTCAAATTAGTTAGTTCAGGTCTGCTTCAGCTGAAATTAGATCACTGACTGCAGTACATCCATCTATATGACAAATACAAAAATTCTTTGCCCCTTACCTTCGCTACACAAAAAAAGAAAGAAAAGAAAAAAGCTTCTTAAAATCTGTTATTCTGTAATTGCTTTTTTCCCTGCATGCCTTTCTGGAATGGGACCTTTTAAATCCTTCTGTTAATGCTTCTAGAAGCCATTTTGACTACATCATCTTTCATTCAATTGTAAGTACCTTTCATTTTCATGATCTCATTGATTTTGCTTTTCTATTACTGCAGATGTGGGTTCTCAAAGAGAACTGGTCCTGGGAGAAAAAAGTGGTGGACTTACAGGGCTTGAAAATTACTGTCTTAGATAATATGGGCTTTGAGCAAGATCAGGACTATAGAATTTTGTGCACACTGCAGGCTGTTTTAGAGACTGAGTTTACCTTGGGACCTTGATGTTATGGGGTTTACTACTTTTCTAAATCTGCATGTTGTTAACTAGTTGTAAATACCTTTCTTGAGGAAATGGTTGCAGTGTGCTTCCTGCTTATTTCATTCCCAGGTGCTTATTTTTTGCTTGTTTTTACTTAGAAAAGCTAACAAGTGAATATTTACAAAATGAGGAAGGTGTGTCTTTAGTTTGGCTCTGTGCTTGTTTGTAGCTGAAGCCCTTGATAAGAAACTTGAAGTCTTCTTAATTTCTTTTTCTTTTATTAATTAGTTCAAAAGCAATTTCATAGTTTGTGCTCAGCTTGGTCTGCAATGATAAAATGACCATGTAAAACTCACCCACAAGTACTGGAGAACCCACAAGCATCAGGAGTATGTTCTAGTATATGTGGGCATATGCAGAAAGTTATTTTTTGAATCAGTTGTCTCCTCGAGATTGGGGGTGGCAGTGGCTTTGTAGCATCTGCTGTGAATTCACCAGCAGAAGCATGTGCAGAGTAGGCCAAACTGTTTTCGTATCACTCAGCAGGAACTTCAATTAAAATTAGTAGCTGTTTTTTAATTTTCCTTCTTGGAAACCTCCCTATGATTAAATCAAACTTGAATAAGGAAGTGTGTGTAGGAAAGATGAGAGCTGTTGTTCCTCTTATGTTATGTAGAAGCTATCAATATTTTCCTCAGGCTACATAAAGCCAAGTGATCGCTTTACCTTTTTTTCTGATAGCTTGCCCTCAAAAAAGTCAACAAAAGAATGGAAATGAAGGCTTCAGTGCATTTTAAAGTTCCTTCTGTCGAAACAGTATTTTTCTGATTTTACGCTATTTTATTGTTGCAGTGTTCTGCTCATTCAGTCCAGAGTATTTCTCAGTCAAATATCATGATACTGGGGAGGGGAGAAGTATGTCCTAAATACTGGCAAATGCATAGTCTCTTTTCTGTAAGGTTTAAGTATAATTATAAAATTTACTAGTTAAAATAAATGTACATATGAGCATTGCAAATATTGCCAAATCTAAATCACTCTTTCTATTATCACTTTAAAATCACTGCCAGATTCGGTAAACATTTGCTTCCAAGTTCCTTTTAATTTTTTTGGACTTTTTTGAGTGTTTTCTTTATATAACTGTGGTTTAAACAACGAACAAAAAAAGCTGTGGTTCTGAGTTAAAATGTATAAAGATTGCTTCTTTTTGCATTTTTATATTTTTATATTTTTTCACTATATATTTAGTGAAAATAAAATGCAATTCTTTCTTTTATTATATCTTACAATGTCTTTCAATATTAATGAAATTGTAAGCAAAATACAATATGGCCTACAAGCACAACGCTTCCCAGTTAAAGTGAAGAACATTTGTTGATTAGCCCCAGTGAGGACTAGTAGTGAGATGCTGTGGAGCTTTGGTTTCGCTATTATATGGAACTTATCAATTATGAATTTAACAATTTGAATGTGCTTGAATGTTATAAATTTAACTGCTCTCTATAAGCAAATGTGTAAAAATTAGTATATGGTGGGTAAGGTGTTGCCCTGATATTTAATAGCTTTTAGATTACTTCTTAATTCAACTACACACTCAAAGGTTTTGCAGAAGGTCATTCAAATTCTGTTATTCCTCTCAAAATGGGAAATGTGGTGGTAGTAAAACTGATTTTGAAAACAGGAGGGCTATAGTGGTAAATATATTAACATATGTTGTGAGACAGCATTCATTACTTAGCCCAGGATGTAAGGAATAATATTTACAAGCAATTCTGACATACTTTTTGATACTAGAAAGTCTTCCTGTCTTTCACATGTACTAAAATCTATCCTTAATCTTTACATTTATGTTTTCTCCTCAAGCTTCCACCAATGAAGATTTTTATGAAAGTAACAGATGCCAAGTTTATGTAAAGGCTAATTTCTCTTATTCCAGATGACCCACTTATGGTATGTAGCGTGTACTACAGTGATCCCATAATCATCTGGCCAATGCACATGTTCATTCCATTGTACAGTGCCCTACAAATTCTGCAGACTTCCTGAGAGAACCACAGCTGCCTGACCACAGATTTGCTCAAGAGAAGTTTTATGGATTACAATCTAATGGCTTTCCTTAAATATCTTACCAAATAAACATATATCTAGTAAATTGTATCTCAAGTTTAAATGAACAGTATGAATAAATGAAGTCTTTTCATTTTCTGAAATACCAATGTCTTTGATAAATAGACATGATCTGGTTACATAATCTGTTTCAGGTTAAGATCACTTTAATATTGTTTTGCATTCACTACTTCAGCTGCCTCTTCCTATATGATGCTTATTATCAGAAAAGCAAGCAATTACCGAGACAATCTCGTCCTCTGCCGGTACAGTTGCTGCTGATAGTGCTGCTGCCAGTGCTGCTGCCCTGGCTGCCTTCCTCATTGCTCTCTGAGTCTGAAGATTGGTAAAGTAGTTGACAGCTGCAAACTCAATAAGCGCAGAGAAGACAAAGGCAAAGCACACAGCTATGAACCAATCCATGGCAGTAGCATAGGACACCTTGGGCAAAGAATGGCGTGCGCTGATGCTTAAAGTGGTCATTGTTAGAACTGTAGTGATTCCTTGAAAATAAGAGAAAGAAAATGGGGGCATTAGAATTTTGCTTCAACCCTGCTACTCTTAAATTCATATGTATTATGAAAACGCAGACAACTCCTTTTTGGTTTTAGCTGTGTACCAGCTAACCAACAAGACTGCTAAGTATTTTGTATTCTTAAGTAATTCACATATACTGGCTTCAGCATCTAAAAGCTCTGAACAAACTTCCTTAATACATTGAGGAGAGTGAAAGTGAAGATAACTACATGATGCGGCTTCTTAGAATTGTGATAAACATAGGTATAACAAAATTCAGGCTTAAACTATTAAAGATGCTTTACTTAAGGGGTTAGTGAGTGGAATGTTTGGCAGAAATCTAGATTAACATACTGTCATTTCCCAGCAGTGATCCCCTCTTTCTCCTGTTGTTGCATAAGACCTAACATGGCTTCCAGAAGCCTCACTGAATCAACCAAATTATTTGTTAAAATCGCTGGTAGGCTATGATCCAAATATTTCTAGTAATAAGAGTTTGGTGTCCTTTGTGCAGTTGTCTAATCATGGGATATATTCTTTAAGATTCACTAAAATAGTTACAAATATGGAAGGATAGAACTGCTACTTTAGAGCTGCTTACCTATTTACACACAACAAAGCTGGTGATGTAGCTCATGGGCCCCACAGTGTTCTTCATGTGAACTCATGAATTTATTCTTTCTGGTTTTGAGTGTGCAGCATTAATAATGTAGGAAATATACTTACTTCCCACTGCTGCCTGGTACAAGCCAAAAGTGCAAGAGCAAACTCATTCATTAACATATAAGCCTCTGTGAATCATGTTTACTTGTAATTATGTCTGCTATAATGTGAAAACCACGGGTATTTAAAGACAGTAAGGTGGAGAATACCCTCTTCTGCTCTTTTCTGCAGCTGGGAAAAAGTAGGTGGGAATGTAAAAGATGTTATGTCATGTTGTGATGATGAATCAATATGCTATGAGTGATGCTCAGTGGAAAGGATGCAGTGTCATTGCATACTGCAGCATCAAGACAGGGTGACTTGATTATTTTCAGTTTTTTTGCAACTATTTCACATGATGTAGCTTGCCAGCTGTCTAAGGTTAACTACATCTCAATGTCATTGCTCAACATGTTTTAATGAAATCCAAATAGGAGATGGTATAAAAATATGTGGGATCTCTACTTCCCCCAAATCTGCCAGACTCATTTTATAATATGAATACAAGTATGCTGAGATATATTTCAATTTCAAAGGTCCAGAATGAACTTTTCAATATGATGTGTGATTAGATTAGAATCTGTCCATGTGCTAGTTAGTAATAAAAATGATATATTCTGTGTCTGAATAAAAACTTACTGCAGCAGAAATTTAAACTTAGGAATAGGACTCCTATTCTATTATAGATATAGATAAGACTTCTCTCAATGTGGAGTGAATATTGATTAAATGCTCTGTGCTGTGGAAAGCTACTTTATCAAATTGAATACCAAATTACAGTTGGTAAACTGTGTAACTGATGATTGTTTACCCCCTCTTCCCACTTTGAACAATTCTTAGTAAGTTTTGAAAAATCTGTTACATAATGCAAATACTGAAATATGTTATCTTTCCTTAGTTAAAATGAAACAACAAAACAACCCAAACCTTTCCCTGTCTGTATTATAACTAAAGTTTAATGACTAGATATTAATTTAAAATTCCCAGGGTGACCTGCTAGGAAGGTAGAAGCTGACTACTATCTTTCTGCAAAATAACAGGTGAGCCTTTTGCCAGGAATGAAAAAGATTAGATGAAGTCTCATAAAAATGTTTCTTACTCTTAAGTAATTTCTGATAATGCCTTGCTTCATAAAACTTCACACATATACACATATATATATGTACATGCATAGCTACATACATAGCCCCACATAAAGTAAGGAATTTCTTACTAGCAATGTGCTGTTCTTTCCCATGACACAATTATAAAGAACACAAGAAGTGCCTCTTCAAGTATTTCTCTCTCCCATTTTTCATTTTCAGGTCTGCAGAGAATAGGTGCTTATGACCATTAATTTACCTTTGCAAACTGTTTAGGCTATTTATTGTAATATTACCTGCAAAGGATAACTGGCATCCATCTCGCAGATAAATAGAGTTGCTAAATGAATTTGTTCTGAGAAACTGGTTTGGGCACACTGTTGCCATTCTTCTACTATTAATATCTCTTTGTTCAAATGTATAGTTTAGTAACTTAGAAGTAAAATTGAAAATTTATAATTGAAGTATTTGCAATATGATACAGAAAAGAGACTTCTCCATTTTAAACCTTTTCTTTTCTACTGGGGCCTGAAAGTCTTTGTTGTCATAAGGAATTTTCCCTCTTTTCCTTAGATGAAGGTATTTAGAATCCACGGGATTTTGAATTAGTAAGGACTATAAATTCAGACTGTGCCTGGGAGAACTAAGAATGGAATAAGGATCGAAATGTTTTAAAATGCCAATATGACTAATTTTCCACAATACTGAGAAAGGTGGCTATTTTACTATTTTCTTAAAATATTTTCTGTTTCTAATTCTATATTTACTCTTCAGTAAGACATCTAAGAGTTGTTATTCCAGGACTTGGGGTCTCTATATAATTATTACCGAATCAGCTAAAGACCTATTTGCACATTACTTCAAGCATATAGAATTGATTTCCATTGCCCACTACATAGCAAATGTTTTACTCAAAATGTAGACAATGTAACTGTATAGTCCAGAGATGCAAAACAAAGTGAAATCAGGTACATATTTGGTATATAAACTTCCTATATATATTTTTTGCTTCAATTGCAAAAAACAGCCTTGAAAAATCTATTGCTGGATATTTTAATATTTTTAAGCACTTAAAGAAATCCCAATTGCCAGAAAATAATACTTGTAAGTGTTTAAGGATGCCGAACTGCATCCCAACTCCCAATTGGGGATTTTAAGAACAAAACTGTTGATCTTCCTTCAGAGGTGCCTTAGGAAGTTGCATTCACTTAGCATTCCTAAAAGTTTGCGATGCTTTTATGAATGCCATTCCACGCAGGTAGGAAATGTCAATTGACTGAAATCAAATTATACAAATTCTGTAGCCTGCTACCTACTATTATAGACTCATTTTGAATTATGAGACTTGCATGATTTATACTTAGGGAATATAGAGCTGCCTTTTTGTACTAAAAGACAAGTCTCACAAAGGGAATTTTTTGTATGGAAGTACTGGGTTAAGAGAAAATAGATAAAGGTGCGAAATATGTACGTATGGGTAGTGGATTCATGAAGTTTTTGACAAGTTTTATTATTTTTGCTAGTATTTTTATGGTCTTCTAGAAACAACAATTCAGTGAAAAGTTTACCCCCTAGCAATGAATGCAGTTCCAGAGCCTATCAAAACCCACAGCTTTGGGAGCATTAATTCAAACCATTGGAAAGAAAAAAGGGCCTTGCCATGCCATATGGACACACCTTTAATGTTATGACTCCAACCTGTGCTAGAGATAGGATTCATCTCACCTAACTTCATCCACCTACAGTTCCTGCTAGTTCTTTAGATACCTTTGTAGGCTAGGGGAGAGAGCACTTCAGAATGAATGCTAGATAGGGCTAGATGAGACCTTATGTCAGATGAGATGATTAACTCCATTCCGTGTGATTTTTTTTTTTAAAACCTTTAACTTGGATTGCCTTTACAAGAGAATAAATCAATAAAAAAATTCTTCTTTAGAAAACTGAAGAGGTTGACATTTACTCTGAAATTATCCATTCCTGCATATGAAGAAATATTGAAGGGAAGCAAAACATCACAAACAACTCTGGTTAACCAAACATTCTAAGTAAAGTACTTTGACCTTCATGGGAATATTAAATGTTATTTAGTTTAATTTTAGTATTTACTTTTGTTCACTGAAACCTACTAACTGTCTTTCCCAATTCCCACTGGATTACAGTAGCTGTTTGATATAATGGATTCAATACAGTGAATGAAGTGAATGACAAAAGAACAAAACAAGAATACCAGCCACGGTTCTTGCTGGAACAGATTCTTTGTTGATCCAAAACACAACTTGAGACAGGACTACAGTCATGATGCATGGAATGTATGTCTGAATGAGATAGTAGCCTATTTTCCTTTGAAGATGGAAATAAAGCAGCTGAAGTGAATATTCGCCTAAAACAAACAAGCAATGAAAGTAATGAATGAAGGGTATATGTGATGCTGAGGTGTTCGGTGACCTCAATGCAGCATACCAAAAACTGTTCTGGCTGGAACAGACTCCTTGTTAATCCAGAAAGACACCTGAGAAAGAATGACTGTCATAATGCATGGAGTATATATCTGTATCATGAAGTAGCCCATCTTCCTTTGCAAGTGGAAATAAACTGTCATGATTACATATTCACCTGTTAAGAGACAAATATGTTAGCATTATTTTGGTAACACGTAAGTAAACATTATTGGCTTAAACCCAACATACTATGTTCTGAGGAAAGTACTTACAGGCCTCCTAGTGCACAATAAAAATAAACTGATTAAAAAAAGGTTAAGTGACATTATGGAAACAGAAGAGAATAATATTCATTTTATGTATTGGGGCAAGGAGGCAGGGGGAATTCTTAAGAATTGCATGTAAAATTGTATGCTTAAAGTGACAGTATTGACAAGCTATCATTTAAGAGACAACAGCTAGATTATTTCCAAGGATTTTAGTTTTCTAAATGGCAAAAGATAATTAAACTAATTTTATTATATATGGAAAAAACCCAGTAATTTATTTTCAAGATGTGTTTTATAAAGTCAGTGGTTCCCACACGGCCATGTCTTACCTGTGTTAGATTTAATTGTTTCACTAGATACAGTTTGTCCTATGAGGTCATACTGGAGGAGACTGGAAGACTCTTGTGGAACTTCTACTGAATGCAGGGGTCCTTTTTTCCATGTATAAATTATTTCACTTTTTGGATAAGCGTCTGAGTTAAAAAGGGAAAAATTACTATTATTAATTATATAATTTATAAACAACTGAAAAAATAAGTAACATGATCACTTTTGTGGCTCGAATATCCATAGAAACATGTATCCTGCTCCAGGAAGTTCCTAACCTCATTAATCACAAAATGCAAAAAAAAGCAACAATAAGAGAATGGTTGAGTTGGGACCTGATAGGCACTAGCTTTTGTTTCTTAATTTATAGCAAATACTTTCATTTTGCAAAACTAGAAGTAATACAATAAATGTACCACAGATTTTATGCCTTGCTGAAGGACCCACTTTGACTAGATGTGTAAGAATAAGAAACAATGAAATATGCTTCAACAGTCACCCTTCAGTGAATAAATCCATGTGCTTGAATGGTGTGAGCCTCAGAGGAGAAAGTAAGATTCTCGTAAAAAATCTAATAAAACATTTCAGCTATGTCATTAAGTAGTGTCCTAGGATCTCACTTCTATCTTCTCCCATGTATGTAGACCAAATGTATTACTATAAAAACCAGAAAGATACAGAAAAACTTACAGCTTCCAAACTTCAATGGACAAGCATGTCCATCCATTGGGAAGTTCACCAACCGCATAGGACAATCAGCATTAATCGTTAGTCTAGAATACATTATAGTAGATGACAATGAAAAAAAATGGTATACGGGAACACTGCTGAAAGAATCAAAAATAAAGGTCAATGAAAAAGAGAAGAACAGGCTCTCACCTCATTGTGTAAAGAATAGTTCCATTCTGCATAATTCTGAAAAGTTTGTTAGGAGTTGTCATATTATGAGCAATTGATTTTTTCCCATTTCTAAAAAATGTGTCGGGTGTCCAAATTTTACTGACCATTAAATTGTTCAATCTCAAAATTTCAGTTGGCCCACTAAACTTCAACCTCTCATCAGTCCATGTCTGCCGAAAGAAGACATCCATTGTGTATTCCTATGGAAAAATAAATAAATAGGTGACTTACGTTTGGGGACCAGCAGTCCCAAGTTGCTGTATATGCAGTAGCTCCATGAAAGAACCTAACACACATGTCGATAGCATTTTATTTACTGCTTAAACACTTAATCCTATTACTATTAAGTAGTTACTAAAAAAAACCCAACCACAGTAGTCTCTGAAAAAATATCCTGTTTTCTTATTATTTAAAGAATAGTTACAATTTATCAATGAACAGATAATTTGATATGAGTAAGGAAAAAAACTCATTGTCCTTTCAGAGATAATAATTTAAGTCAAAGTGACTGAGGTCTGAGGAAATACAAATGTCTAATTTAGTATCCTTTTGAAGTCCAAAATCAAACTATCAATGTTTAATTGCCAGGAACAAAAAGACATGCTCAGTGCCTCTTCTGCAGCTCACTTCGGATATTCATAAAGAAAGGATTGATGTGAGTGAGTCACATCACAGTAGGATTATGGTGTCATGTTAACTCTTAATCTAAGTTATTTTTCTTAAGGATTCTTAGGAATATTCTCACAAGCTTTCAGAAAGGAGTTCTCTACAGAAGTTGTTTAGGAAATGGAGCTAGACCTTGGTTGGAGACAAATGTGAAAGAAGGCAAGGTTATACCTTCTCTTAGATTGACTGATGAAGAGAGGTGGAAAAAACTTTTCATTCTGTCTGGGGTCCACAGTTCCTTGGCGGCAAAGTGGACTGCAGGCTCAGGTGAGCAGGTATTGAAGGAAGTGTACAAGTGCAAAAATAGCAAGGGGCAGCTGTTTCAGAAAAGGCACCATTCCTCTGGAGCTGTTCATCAGGTTACCTACCATGCAGCCTTCCTGCTATGTGTGGGGCCACAGATGCTTACAATCTTCTTAACGAGGTTAAAGAGGCATCTTTAACCTCTCATCCGTGCCCCTACAAGAGGCTAGCATTGCCCTCTGTGCCCAGCCTCAGGCCTGGGCCACAGGCTGGCCTGGCTGACTCTGCTGGGGAAATAGCTATATGCAGCTCCAGCCAAACTGCTCTGCTGGGCCCTACAGATTGTCAAGAAGATTAAGCCTCGTAATCTGCTTTAATGACAGTCAACTCAGATGCCATCGTAATGAATCCCGGGAAAGGAGAGCAGGGGCGGCAAGTGGGGCCCTTACCATCTCCACGTCGGACACCGGCCCAAAGCTGGTCACGTAGATGTCCGTTTTGACTTCTGTCACGGCGCCTGCGGAACGGGGAGACAAGCTGGGCGCGGAGCAGGCTCGGGGCCCCGGTGCGAGCTCAGCACCGGGGTCGCCCCGCAAGAGCCGGTGGGCTGGCGGGGCATGGGAAGCTCTCCTTTGCCGCCCGCCTCTCGCGGTTTCACCACCTCTCTCCCGCCGGGTCTGGGACGGGGCCCGCCTCCCCGCGCCCCTCGGACCACTCTCCCCCCTCCACCGGCAGCCGGAGAGTTCCCGCTCACCCTCCCCCACCGAGCCGTGCGCTCTCAGAC
>JAHREE010000308.1:1184251-1235111 GCA_033628505.1 Tringa tobata | reverse complement strand
CCGCCGTCCACTCGCCTCAGACTTCCCGCCAAACCGGCGCCTGAGGAGAAACCGGCCCCCGGGGGATGAACAGAGGAGGGGAGAGGGCCCAGTTCCCCCTCGCCCGGTCCTCAGGGCTGCGGCGGGGCTTGAGAGAGCCTCTGGGGGTCGGTGGGGCCAGGGCTGTGGCGAGGAGAGCTCACTCACCTCACAGCAACGCATACCCAGGCGATGAGCAGAGCCATGCCTCAGGTATGTGTGAGGACGCTCAGGTGCCCTCAGACCCGTCAACTGGAGAGAGCGCCGGTGTTCATCCTTCCTTCCTCTCTCGGCCCGCGGCCCCGCCGGGTGAGGATATGGGAGAGTCCGGCGGGCTCACCCCTTCCCCGTGGTCCTCACCGCCCTCTGCCCCGGGTGGGGAGGCGGAGGGTGTCTGTGGCCGTGCGTGTCCTTCGGATTCGCCACCGCCGTTCAACCTCATCTGACTGTTCCAGGGGGGAATTAGGGTTTGAAGGGACAGTGCGCGGTCGGAGAGCAGTGACAATAATCGAATAAGGCATTAGGGGAGATTAAAAGGAAGAAATCCACTGCTAGTTTTGGCATGGAATTAGCAGGGACCCGTTAGGAAATCTGGAAAAGCGCTGGCATCTTGCTGATAGAGATTATGTTAGAAATGGCCTCAGCTTTTATTATGTTTATGGCTCACAGAGAGATTATTATGCAGCTTCTGCATCATTAGAACTTTGGGGAAAAAAAAACAACCAACCCCCACCACCCTACAGTTTCCAATTTACTGATTTTTTTTGGCCTTTCTCAACAGATTTCCTCATGGTCAATCCTTCAGAGCTGTGCAGAAGTCATGAGTATCTAAACATATTAATATATGAACATTGAATGATAAAAGTTGGTTCTGGTTCAGTTTTTTTGATTTTTTTTATTTTATTTTTTTTTAATACTAAGCTGTTTAGGAGGGTTACATACACAGATTTCACTTGGGCTTTAAACCAGGGCATTACTAGGACTTTTGTTAGAATTGGAGCTCCTTACTTTTAAACCACTGGGATTGTATATCATTACTAATTTTGTCCTGATAAGCACTGACTGAATCATTACTGTTCACTCCTTCAGTAAGTCAGCCCTAAAGGAAAATAAGTTCAGGCTGCTCCAGCCTTTTCTGTGAGTTTATTACTTGTAAAGTCAATGAATGATGTAGCACCTATGTCATTTAGCTACTCTGTAAACAATGGTAATACAGAGGAACTAATAACTAGACCAAAGCAAATTAATTATTTTCATAAAATTTTGTTGCATAACCCACATTTGCTTTGCAAGTTTTTAGGCAAATACAATTATCAAGCAATGGAAAGTATTTGCATGAAACTAAGAACCATGTATTTATTCAGCATTAAGACTAGAGGAAGTCCAACACTGGGGTTTTGTGCTCAAGTTTTGTGTTTAAGAGGGACAGTAACACTACAGAACCAAGAGAATGTAAAAATGCGATTAAAAATACAGGATATCCTCTGTCACTGAAAACCTTTCCCTGTTGTAGCAGGCAGTAGTGTCATATAATCCACATAGATGGGCTGGTTGCACACAGCCAGAGCTCTGCCTCTGCCATTAAACAGTTGTGAACTCAAATTCCTGAGGGGCTTTGGTGTTCTATGAATACACCAAAGATGTGATCTCTGTGAATTCATAATGAGCTCGTATAGCTCAGTATTTTTGTTGGTACTCGGAGCTATTTATCTGCATGAAATTATTGACAGACAATAGCACTGAATCTATGAAAAATCAAAGGCATGTATGAACTACTAGGTAGAAAGGGGAAAAGTAGAAAAGGGAAATCAGCAAATCAGAACCTTCTGGGGGTTATGTTATGTCTGGTGCTGATTTTAAAACCTACCAGTTTGGAACTTTACCCCATGTTTGATCTTACTCTTTGAGGCTTTTGTGTGCACCGGTCTTCTCAGAACATTAAAAGTGCATTTAGCATATAAACACCGCTAATACTCATTTTTGCAAGTATGCTTCCATTAGTATTCAATATGTAAACACATTTTAAAATTTGTTTTTTTTTTTTCCTTTTCTGCCTTCTTTGGATCAATTTATTCACTGCTAAGCCATCTGTGTTCTATGGCTTACCTTATGACTCCTTGTGGAATAATCTCCTCCATTTCAAATAAAAGGAAAAAGAAGTCTTGGCAAATTATTAGCAAGAGTGTTCTAATTTCATTCACAAAATGCGCGAGAGGAGCAAACTTTTTAAAATTAACCATGTGTGTTGGCCAATCAGCACCCCCCAACTTAATTGCACGCATCCAATTTGTTTTCTTTTAAAAGGTTTATTTTAGCAACTTCTTTTAATAAGCACCTCCTGGGCATTAAAAGCCCAGTGTTACATTGGGCCACCAACTACTCCTTATTTCCTTTACTTCATTTTGCTTTGTTGTGAATTAAACAAGAACACATTGTCTGCTAATCATACAATTTAAAACTGCTTTTGTTCAATAGTGCCTGGTTCCAAATTATACTCATATTGTAAAAAGGCAAACAGTCTGTCTCATTCACTAAGAGTAGACTAGGATGGGAGTCAGAGAATATTTGTGGTTTTCCCCTGTAAATTGGGGGAGATTATTACATTTACTTTTTGGACCATGTTGGACCTATAGCCCAGCAGCTGTTCTGGGACATCTGTGATGGTCTTATAGATAAAGCATCTATGTAAGTGCAGGATTTAAGAAATTTGGGGTTACACATATGCCCATCCATGGAAGCCTACTTTGTAACTTATTTAGACTGAAAAAATAAGTGCTTTGTGGAGAAAACACAGAACAGAAACACTGTATGAATTTAAGTGTTTTAGGAGTTCACTGTGCTCTGTTTATCCTTTTCACTTAAGATAAGGCAAGTTAAAGGGATGATTTGGACAGATAAGCAATTCAATATTTGCCTTCAAACTAAAAATACAGATCATGACACTTGTCCTAAAACAGGACGGTTGTGTTGAACCCCAGCCAACAGTTAAGGGAGGTCTAGCAGCACGTGTTCCATTATCCAAGCTTAGTTTTGCTACAGTAAGGAGCATAGTGCACATCTCTTCATGCCAGCTTGAAAAGGATCATTTACAGGAGTAACAAAGTAAATTAACTGGGGATTCTCTGCTACACAGCTATTCCCTTTTCAGTGTAGTACTGAGCTTTGCTCTGCTGTTATACTACTGTTGAAAGTAATTAATGAATGCTGTAAATAAAATAGTGCAAGTTGGGAGCTAAGAGGTTTCATGAGCTGAAATGGGCTTTGCAAAGGTTTTTTAATCAAATTTCTCTTGAACTTTCAGTTAACATTTTCGTTTTGTGGATTTGGAATTTTCAGGAGTGAAACAGATATATTCCCTTTCTCAGCAGTTTTGAAATTCTTCGAACCAAGAGGTTGTGTACTCTTGTATTTGTTTTCTAATTATGAAGAAAAATGCTCACACTGTCAAACACACAAATTTGTTTGAGAGAAGATCCAACCACCAGCTTATTTTAATGAGACTGTGGTTATCAGGCCCACTTGAGAACAAACATAGCTGAGAAAATTATTTGGAAATCATAATTTTATAAGTAATCTGATCACGATTTATAAAGCTTGATCATGGAGACAAAAGAAGTTTCTTGGGAGACAAAGGTCTCGGGAGAATAATGAAAGCGTTTATCTTATAAAAGGCTTGTCAGCAGCATATGCTTTGGGCATTTAAGCAAACAGTTTGGAAATTTGTTGAGAAAGTGGCATGAACTGGACAACAGCTTGGAAGAAGTGAATGGCAAATTGAGAAGTGTGGTGGCAAGATTACACTTTCCAGCTGCTAATTTTATCACCTTATAGGATGTCATTAGCAATGTGATGAAAGATGATATTTCTGATTCATTTGAGAATACTATTGCTAAAAATTAGATGACTTTTGCAACAGCTGAAAACTTCTTGAGAAATGTATTTGTTTTCTTCTTGAAAGTGAGGCATTTTGAAATGAAAATAGATACTCTGTCAGAAGTTTCTGTGGCAACTAGAGAGTTAAAATATGACAAATTTGGAACAAAGACTGTAGTTAAGTCTCTGGTATTTGCAGATAATCTGATACGTGCTAACTATTCAACCCTGACAGAGATATATGTCCCCCTCCATTTCTTTTTCCTCAGCATCTACATACTAAATAAAAGGAAATAAGCTCTTATGATGTGGACGTGATTACTAAATTAATACAAAGGAAATAGTGAAACTTTTTTAAAAAGTGCCCTTTGTTGAAAAAATTTGGATTTCAAGTTTTGGTGGGGTTTTTTTATTTGTTTGGGGTTTTTTTACTAGGTCTGTTTATTTCCCAGTGGAAAAAAAAATATTTTGCAGATGATATACAGTGGAGTTATAGGTAAAATAGTTTTATCTTGGTACAATTCTGTGTAAATAAGGTGCATGCCAGATTGCTATTCCTTCACCGTCATCTTTCTGTCACAGGACAGTGTTTACACTGACTCTGTTTACACTTTCAATATATTTCATCTGCCTTCAAACATCTTCAGGGAGAATTTATTCACGTATTCCTTCCTATGCTGCTCACTCCACCCTGCCACTGATAACACTGAGTGCGGATGAGTCATCCGCTCACAGATTGCCTTATTGGTACCTTGCAACATGGGGAGCTGGCACAGGACAGACCAGCTCTCAGAACAGAAGGAGCACGCTATGGTAAAGGTGCCTTTGCCCTGCTCATTCTGTCCCGTACAATGCTTGACCACAGTGAAAAATTGTTTTCTAATTGATACGCACCTGCAAACACATATACAAAAGATGCATTGTTATTTTTACATGTTAAATGCTTAAATATTTGAGCCTGTATGCATAGGAGATTGAACTTGAGTTTGCTTTTAAGACCAGGAAAATCGAAGTTCCAAACAGACAGAAACCATAACATTCCAACTCTCAGGCTGATTCTTGGACATTATTCAACAGTGTGGTGAGTACGACTCAGGAGGTGATCATCCCCCTGTGCTCGGCACTGGTGAGGCTCCACCTAGAGTACTGTGTCCGGTTTTGGGGCCCTACCACAAAAAAGACATCTAGGTGCTGGAGCGGGTCCAGAGAAGAGCAACAAAGATGGTGAGGGGTCTGGAGCACAAGTCTTATGGGGAGAGGCTGAGGGAACTAGGGTTATTCAGCCTAGAAAAAGGGAGGCTGAGGGGAGACATTATTGCTCTCTACAACTACCTGAAAGGAGGTTGTAGAGAGGTGGGGTGGTCTCTTCTCCCAAGTCACAGACGATAGGACTAGAGGAAAAGGCCTCAATTTACGCCGGGGGAGGTTCAGGCTGGATATTAGGAAAAAATTTTTTACTGAAAGGGTTATCAGACATTGGAATGGGCTGCCCAGGAAGGTGATTGAGGCACCATCCCTGGAGGTGTTCAAAAGACAGGTTGACGTGGTGCTGGGAGACATGGTTTAGTGATGGTGTTGCATTTTGTTTGTTGTGTGGGTGTTTATTTTTGTCAGAGTTAGGTTGATGGTTGGACTAGATGATCTTTAAGGTCCCTTCCAACTTAGAAGATTCTATGATTTAATGTGCAGTCTAGCCATAAACACTTCAATAAAGGAAGAAAGCCTGCTTTTGGCAGATCTACTGGGCAGCAAATTAAATGAATTCTTCATTAAATGTCTTTGAAGGATATGGAACAGACTGCTGTTCAGTTGTTAGTACTTGTTCCACCTGCCATGCAGGTGTATAAATGACATTTCAAATGGAACTGACTGTGTAGTTAATAAATCATTATTAACATTGTGTGGTTTCTTGTTTTTCTTGGTGATTTCTATCAGTCATAATAATTACTGAAGCTTTCTGGGAAATGTGAAGCATCCATGAATCTTTCTATGGAAGCTGATGACTCTCTAGATGCCTCATACACAAGCCATCCACAAATAACCTAAACCAAACTGAAGCCCGTAGGTTCCTTCCCTGCTGTACAGAGGTGAAACACTGCAAAGCAGACATGGTAGGAACCACATAGGAGTAAACTGTGTAACTCTGCCTTGCCTCAGTCCTTGAAAGACCTTTTCTCTTGTTAGCATTTTTGGCATCTGCCATACCAGCCACCTTTCAATATCAAATGACAAGAGGGCTCTTAGTTAATGGCAGCAACTCTTTCCTATTCTCAGTTGCAGAGGGAAAGGAGTCAAGGATTGATAGCAATATTGTTTAACAGTCTGTGTTATCCTGTGTTTCTATGTGTTTCAGTCACCTTTTTTTAAGCACCGTCACCAACAGTAGAGCTGATGGCTAAGTGATCGTTCTGTAAGAGAATAAGGGAAAGAATGCTTTACTTTTTGAAACCTATCTGGTTCCCCAGATGATCTCATCTATATAGTCAGGTTCCCAATTTTCTTAGGCTATTTCAGTAATGTGTGTTTGAAGGCCAGACCTGTTTTAAAAGAGGATGTTCTCTCCTACCTCAGAGATATACTATACAGAAAGCAAAAATCAGACTCACTAGGTTATGTTAACTTTACTTGGTCCAGTATTATTTCAATATACGTAATCTTTACAGAGGCATTCAAAACTGAAAAATCAGGCTTAGCATTAATTTATCAGGAAGAAATAGTATCCTTTGTCTCAGGACAGACAGTTATAGTAGAGGACAAACAGGTTCTACTGTATATTCTTTGTCTTTCTGAATCTTGCATAAACTTTGCCATCTTGACTACATTGGAAAATGCCCCAGTCCTAATCTAGAAGCAACAAGTTCTCTGTATGTGGCTGCCAACCCAGCACACATTGGTCCTATGATTGATTGGGTATGTTTCTAGCACAGGTGTAAGGTGCAAGCTCCAGGTGAGGAAATCCTTCTCCAGCAGCAGCACCTGGGATAGGAGGCCCTGGCAACTGCAAGTTTGCTGCACCTGAATTGGTGTGAAGCTTAGTGAGTTCAACAGTGTTAACTAATAGTAACCCCTGTGATCATATAATAGTAATAATGGCAGCAATTCTTTCTTTACAGGAACTTCTTGACGAGAGAGACGTGGTTTCTAGCCTTGCTTTCTTCTTCACATTTCAAGAATCAGGGAACACAGATTCATAAGTCTCAAGATTTTGGCTTTTTTGGAGGTCAGTCCTTTTCTATGTTGTCTGGAGAGAATGCTAAACCCAAATGCACTGTGAAAAAATCCCCATAAATCTGTGCTGGCCTTTTATTAGTTGTGTGGTAATAGATAAGTGGGTTTCTATTCAGTCATGTAGATGGTAGGATATCAAGGATTTACAGACAGAGTGTAGTCACATTCAGTATTGTTGTCTTCTATATAAAGATAAAGCTGCCTGGATAAAAATATGTAAGACTGCACAAGAGACAAGAGTTAGACATGTGATTAAAGAGATTGTAATATGCTCGTTAATATTCTCTCCTTGAGCACAATTCCTTAGGAGTACACATTTAGAAATCAACCTAAAGGAACAAACCCACTTTTCAGATGCATATTTAATATGTCTTTACCACCTATTACCTGATGATGTTTATTTTATCATAGAGACTTAGGGTTAAATTTAATTGAATTTGTTTTTACATCATTTTTGGATAAATGTAATTTTCTTCTAAACTTCCTTCTTGGATATGGATATTTCTATAGCTGATTTTTTTTCCCAAAGTATGAGGCAAAACCTTCAACTCATTTTAGACCCAAAGGAAGGTGAAATAATGAACTCTTTATTTAATCTTGGTGGGAGGAAGGTGAAAGGACAGGGGGTGTTTGTTTGCTTTTATATGAGTGAAGTACAACAAAAGGGGGAGAGAGAGAATGCTTGTTTACCTGTTACTCAGAGTCACTTAATTCACTGCGTTGCCTTGATGACTTCTTATGTGTCTAGAAAATCTGTATTTTTCTCTCAGAATCCTACAGTTCACTGGATTTTGAGTTGTATGTTAGCTAACAAACGAACGTAGAAGTGTTTATATATTGCAGTAGTTCTGAATAACATGAATACATGTTAGATCCAGAATGCCTTAAGTATATATTTAATTATACTAAACATATTAATATTTCGCTCTGGAGTAACTGTGGAATACATTGATAGCCAGTATTATTCCCTCTAGTTCACATTCCTTGACTGTGATCAGAGATTGGATTTATGTCACTTCCCTATAGATACTCACCTAAGCACTTTAGTAAAATTAATTCATCTATATTTATCTCTGGTTTATATATTCTCTCAGAAACAGTTATATAATAGAAATACATAATTTAAATGCATGAATTCCAAAGTCATGCGCTTGTATTTTCGTACATTTAAGAATGTGCTATTGGTTGCGTACTCAGTTAAACAGAAAGCAAGAACCTCATGTAAGTTGTTTGGCTGTAACAAGTCAAATTATATTTTAAATATTGCTTACTATAGAGCATCATTTATAAGAAATCTGTTGAAATAAATATATAAAATTAAAATTGTTGATTGTCCCTTTTAGGGTTGCAAATAATTTTCATGTAATAGGGGGAAGAAGTAAGATTTACAGAATCACAGAATCTTTACGGTCCTTAAAAGTTTCTCCATATTTTCCTTTGTTTCACAACATTGAAATTTTTTTACCTTCCACGTTGGAGATTATTTTTTATGCTTGCATAAAAGACCCCTTCTGACATGTGAATCTTTCCCTCTTGTTGGCTGTTTAGATAGAGATAAGCCAGTTAAGTGTTCCTTAATTAGGTTCATTCTTAACAGTTGCTTCAAGTTATTAGGAGAGATTATATGGTTGCATTACAGAAACCAGCAAGATGTATGTTTAATGCCCTGTATTAGTAAAAAGAATAAGAAAAATGGTTTATTCTTAACTTTCCTGATGTATTAAGAACAATACAGATGACAGTTATCACAGATTTTAACCTGTGGAGCTAGCAGCTTTCTTTCTCTCTCAGCCTTTGTATTCAGCTAACCTGCATATTAATCTTAATAGTATTGAAATGTACTTGTTATTTTACAACAATCTTATATTGGAGCATCATCAAAGTTACAGTACTGTGAAAGATTAACCTTCCAAGTGTCTTGAAAAATGTAGCCTGTGTTTGTAAATCTCTTTCTGAGGTATTTTGTACTCAAATATTTTGCTTACTTGTTTGCAAGCATTTCACACTATCAAATGAATGCACTAAACTATTAATTGCTCATACTGCAAATGTCTGTATGTCCTTTTTTATATTGCAGCTAGATATGTTTACATTCAAGGTGCTGCATTAATTTCTTTTCTAACAAATGTTGTTAGGCCTCTTAGCCAACATAAAACTTTTAGTTACATTGTATACTTCTGTAATGATTGTCCCTAAATGCCTTACTATAAACAGGAGCTAGCTATCTCAGTGAATTGATACATGTATTTAAGGCTTCAAATGAAGCCCAATATAATAAAGTTTTAGAAGACAAAGTTATGTCTATTTTTACCCCCTCTCCTAGCATAAAAAGTAAGATATTTACATGGAGACATTTAAAGAAACAACCAGAACAACAGTGTGAGCTGTGGAGGAAAAAAACCCAACCACCACAACACAAAAGAAACATGTAAAGAAACATATAAATTATTTTCAGGAAATATAAGTACCCTTTTCCAATTAAATCCTGAATAAGAAGATAATTTAAAGATGCAGGTTTATTTCAAAAATTTAATGCAGAATTATTTAGATAGAAGACTATGTGAATCAAAAATGTTATTAGGTTGCTCATGTATTTGCTACATACTTAACCTAAAATAATTTATGATGCCTTTCACAGAAAAGCCATATCATCTATTAATATTTTAATCATTTGTTGTCTCACAGTTCTTAAGAATTTTGAATCATCTTCATTTATAACAGAATATAACTTTTATATTCAGTATTTTATAATAGATTCAAAATTCTTAAGAATTTTGAAATTTTTAAATTCAAAATTCTTAAGAATTTTGAATCATCTGCCCTTCTTTTATAACAGTATTCAAAATTGTAGTTTTTTTTCAGATTTTTTTTCTATCTTTGAAGATTTATGGTACTGTATATAGTACCAAGTATATGGTACTATAAAGAGTATACTACTCGTTACTACTATTTTTACAGTAGATAAAATGATATTTCTCAGATGAGCATCTTGGAATCAGTAACTTGTCACTAGTTATAAAATATAGAAACACTAATTAGAATAAGTGCTTTCTAGATATTTATAGCCTTTACTAGAAAGGGGATCTGGCAGGGGCTGAAATGAAAGACACAGAGAAAGAGGGGAAAATAGAGAAATTGTTTGCAAGATGTTCTTTGTCATGATATATGGTGAAAGAATGAAACATATTCTAGAATAATTTTATTATAATAGATATAATATCCAGAGGCTTCTCAAGTTGCTAGCACTTCTGTCTTAATGAAATATTGTTCCTTTCAGTCTTGAAATAGAAAGATACATAAATAAACACAGTGTCAAGAGCTGGAATGAAGTAAATTTTTTATAGTTCTTCATATGTAGATGATATTCCAGACAAATACTCCAGCCTTGTTCATATTACTCATTGAACTCTCACATCTTCTACTATAATCATGAGAACTCTTGCAAAGAAAGAAACATGGACAAGGATTATGAAATCTGATCCTGATCATTGGTCATTATGTATAGACTTATGGAGGGAGAGATGTAATACAGAATTCTTGGTTTTCCTGAATGACATGAGAGATGGCAGTAAACTCTTCTATGCAGAAAAGCTTTAGATCTCAGGTACACAGTGACTGAAAGAGTAGGATTGCCACTTTACTTTAAACCTTGGAGAAAGTCTAATTCAGCAGTTGCATTATGTCACATACAGTAAGACAAAGATAATGGGTATGTCTACTTGCAAAAACAACAAAAAAGCCCCACGTGCTTTTATCCACAGAGTGCATGGTGTTAATTTGTATAGGGAGTAGTTGTAGCATAAGCATAGTCATTGTATTTGTATTTTCCAATCCAGTGAAGGTATAGTTTGGAAAATTTATTAGAATGCTTGCTGTCAAACCTACAGTTTTATGGGATGGTACCTGCCTATTCCTAGTGCTTTCATCGTCTTCCACCTCACCATTGGTAGTTTTACTTTCCATAGCCTCATTTAAACTTGATAATAGTGAAATAACCCATCAATTTAAAATTAATTCCATCTGAAACGATATATTTGTTTCACCTAAAAGGTTTCCATTTCCTCTGCTATTTTGGCAACTTTGTGTTTATTAGCTCTTGTATATGGTAGGTGATATATTTTTATATATAATCCATATAAATATGTAATTTATGTATCTATGTTAATATATAATCTTAATCAGTTCCACCATCTTTTTATACGTGTAATATGTGAGAGACAAAATAGTTTAGGCGGTGGACAAAAAACATTATGTTATAGGACTACTGGAGGAAAAAATATCAGTTTAATGGCAGCTATTTTTATCCTCTTTATCCTATTTCCCAGTATAATTATTTCTGGTTCAGTGTCCTCCTTTCTGCATGTAGACTTTGGTGAATATACTATTTTTTTTCCCCTTTTCTGTAACATATCCCTTCTAATTTGTTTTCCCAATTTTTATAGCTACCCTTTCTTTATTTTTCACAAAAGCGTTCATAGCTTTTAAAAAAATCTTGCTTAATGCTTATTGTTTTGTAAACACATTATTTCCATTTAGACATATCATTCCTTTCTTTCTGACAGAATTGGTATTTCTAATTTAATTGTAAACATGATTTCTCTAAGTTACAGTTGTAGATAATAAGATACAGATGCTATTCCTCTCAGTTTAGTCAGTGTATTGGGTTATAGCAGCCTTAAGATCCTAACATAAATTCAGCTTTCTTACATCTGAGTGCCTGAGTACCTGGTGAGAAGAATACTGATTCCCTTTGAAATGCCTTGATATCAATGGATGAAACTGATGATCAGTGGTTGAAAGCTGTTGTGTATAATTTCTGAACTGATGAGATTGTAATACTGTGTTTGCTACCTTACATGTATGGGAGCCAGACTGGGTAAAGAATACCTTCTACCCAATACATTTTCATCAAAGAAAGAAGTTCCACTGTCTATACAGTGTACTACTGTGCTTATTTTTTGCATAATTGTTACCCAAAGTTTAAGTGAATAGAATTCTCTGTCACCGAACTCTATAAACTTTTTTTCCAGGTAGCCTTTGCTTTAAAAGTAGTATTTTAAAAATGCTACAGCAGTTATTTTAGATTACCTAACTCTATTAACTTTTTCTGGCTTTCATTGTGTCCAATGAGTTCTGTCCACCTTTATATGCAGCAAAACGTAATGTCTCTCTGCAGACTCATCATTTTACGTCTTTGAAGCCTCAGAATCACAGAATCGCCTAGGTTGGAAAGGACCTTTAAGATCATCTAGTTCAGCCTCAGCTACTTCTGACTTAGCTTAGCTACCCCGAAATCTGAAATTATTAGTAATGTCCTTACTTGTGTGTACTATTCTAATTATAATATTTTTTGAGTGTGAATCTACAAGTACATACGTTTAAGCTCAAATAAATGCAAGAATACTGATACATGAGAGAGTGCTAGCATATATAAATCTTGCCTTGTGAGACTACAGCTGACAAGAAGACGGGATAGTCTCATAAAGGCCTAGGTCTTACTAACATTTGTTTCTGTGTACGACTTTCTGTAAAAGTCCACACTTGTGCTGAAGGATAAGCTATAGTAATAGCCAGATGGAAAAATTCTGACAATAATAAAATTTCATATTGACATCTGTTTGTAAAAAATAAATACTTTGAGGGAAATTCTTCCTGTGAGGAACTTCTATAGGATTCTGAAGCTTTTCTGACCCAGGTCCTCAGCAGGCATACTGTCTGCTAAGTAGAGGAGTATGATCTGAGCTTCTGGGCTTCTGTCCTTCCAACAGCAACTCTGGAGAGAATGGCCACTTGCCACATCTTACTATCCAGGCTCCCGTTATCCACAGATCAGGAAAGCCCTCAGAATGCTGCAATGAAGTGGAAGTTTTGCAGAGAATGTCCATGTTTTTGGGTTTTACTGTCCATCATAAATTCAAATGTCAGAATTCATTGCAAAAAAACCTTTGCCTTTACCTAGTCAAGGGTAATGATGATACTGCCTTCCTCATCCTTCCTTTCTCTTATGTGTCTGCCTTACTGATTTAGATTATTTAGCTTGCAGATGTCTGTCGATTAAGAATATCGATTAAGAAGTTTCTACAGTGTCTAGTACAATTGGATCTTGTGGTGCTACTGCATGACAGCCTTTATTGGTGGGTAACATTTATCTACTGAAGCTTTGAACATTATTAAAGTACCTCATGGGAATTGCCAGCTTTCCTCAATAATGTATTTTTTTAAATCAATGGCAGATTTAACAGCTAAATTCCAGTCAAAAATTCTTTCAGTGGAGTATTGTTGAATGTTTGTCAGTTTCAGCAGCCAAAGACCACCAAATAATTCCGGGTATCATTGTCTGACAAGTGGCATTTTACCAACAGACAAAAATATTAGTTTTACTAACTTTTCTTCCCAAGTGAAATATCTGCAGACCCTGGTGTTCTTTGTTCTGATTATTTCCTAAAATTTTTTTTAAAAAATACGAAGTCACTTTACTTTTTGCTTTTGCTAGTGTCATGATATTATTACCTTTTCTTTTGGTATATCTGAGATAAAAAAGGGAGCAATACACTTCCATAAAATCATTAAATAATTTAAGTTGGAAGGGACCTCTGGGGGTCATCTGTTCTAGCCCCCTGATCAAAGGTTGGATCCAGGTCCAAAGTCAAATCAATTTGCTGAAGGTCAAATCCACCTCAGTTTTGAGTGTTTTGAAGGATGGAGTTTCACAGCCTTAATGGCTAGTCTTTTCTGATGTTTGACTCATCTTCCCATGAATTCTTATTCATATTTATCTAGCTGGAATTTCTGTTCTCTGTTTTCTTCATGTTTTATATTAGTGCATTAATAATGTTTACCAGAAAGTAAAGAAACAATACAAATCTTCTCAATGTATACCACAAACCTATCTAGAAGTAGGAGGAAAGGCGTGATTTTGGTTCAGTCTTCCTGTACTGCATCAAAAGTTAGTCCTGTCATGAGTGAAACTCTTATTGTGTTTGAAACTTAACCTTGCTTCCTACCCTCCCCGATCTACCTCACTCATACTGCTGCTGACAGTCTGAAATACCAGAAAGCAATATAACTGCTTAATAAGCATTTGACACTGTTTGTGTACAACAGGAAATAAAATAGTCTATGTCACAGAGTATAGCAGAGAATGTGAAATTGTAGATGAAAATGGAGAAGGAGGGGAATGGTGTGTAATGATGACAGACTAGCAATGAGCTGCCTTTAGCCCACAGTGCTCTATCACAACTCGGTTTCAAAGGTATTCCTATTGAATGTACTTTAAGTACCAGAGGGAAAGGAAGTATTCTTAGAAACAACATTAATAAAAGATAACACTGATCTAGATAGGTTTTGCAGTGGTTTTGACAAATGCAGGTACCTAAAAAACCAATGAAAGTTCAACAAAAGTTGAACACAAGTTGATTGCTATACATCAATTTCGTTTGTTTTCCTACCTCCATCTACTGGGAGGAGGCTATATTACACAATCGCCTGCAGTGACGTTTGTGGTTACCTAGACTTTAAGACTACTTTAGCACTCGGCTAAATTTTTATGTTATGCATCATATTAAATGACTGCAACAACCGATTAAGATAATATGCATGAGAATCAGATATTTTTTTCTTGAAAATATTGTTAGTAATCCTATTTTCAGCTTCCTCTGCCCTATAATTCATAGCTACAAGGTTGCAGAGAGTAGTAATAGAAATGAAATATATTGATCATGAGTATTGAGGCACCATTAAGGCATCGTTGATTTTGGTTCATAGCACTAATTAACTGGATTAGCAGTAATCTGCACTTACTAAAGCATTAAAAAAATATTTAACATATTGTAGTAGCAGTCTGTAAAGTTTAACAGTTCAGTTATGACTATAGCAGCAAATCTTGTGGAATTCCACTGGTAAATTCTCTAAAAGTAGAGGCATTAGTGCTTTAAAATTACCTTAATAAAATGTGTATTATTTTCCATACCCATATCGAAGTTACTTCACCTTTTATGGCCATTATCTATTTCCACAGCTGTGGAAATTTTGGTCATGTCCTCTCATTTCTTTATCCACAATGTGCTGAATTCGTTTTTTGTAAGTAAAGAAGAAAGTAGGGTTTCTTTAGCTCATCTTTAGCTCATTGGACCAATTGAGATTTACATGACTATTCTGCATTATTATTGCTGATCACATGCTCTGGAGGCACTAGAAATCCCTACCAGGGAAGCTGCTGGTCTTGAAGTTTACTTTTTTTGTGGTATACCAGAAGCCTAATTTGACTAAGCGCAGAGTACTATTCAAGAAGAATATCTTTATGCCCAGTCTTTACTCTGTGCCATATTTTACTAATATATTCTTATCTGACTAAGAACTGTGGTATACGGAGGTTCATTCATCAGCAGGTGAATCCAACCAGTTATCTGACTCAACTCTTGCTTGAACTTTCCAGCTTATTTTTACTTTTATCTCAACATGGCTATGCAAGTAACTTTTTTTCATTGGGAGTTCGATCCTGAGTTTTTTCTTTTTTTTTTTAATTGGAACAGAGTCTGAAAATTTTACTACTTATTTCAAGAAGATTATTAGGCTACTACTTATGTGTTTTCTTCTATTTGAACTATCATCAAACTGAAGTTTTGATGTGCATTATGTACAAACTTTTTAATTGTGATCCAAAGTCAGTACCAATGATATAAAGATGGTTATGATATGAAGAAAATTATACTGATCTCTAATCGCCTTGCGCTATATTTGCAGTTTATTTTTATTATAACAATCAAGTAAGATGGATGTTATATAACCAACTATAATGCAAATTGTCTTAATGTATATGTGTTTCTTGACACACTTGGCAAAGGAGCCTTGGCTTCAAGGCCAAAAAATTCCATGTGCATCAAAACTGAGTTTAGAATTCTATTGTATTTCGAGAACTCATACCAAATATTACAACTTACCTCAGCTGGCCCTAGACAGAGAAAAAAGTATGGCTGTGTATGGAAGTGCTATGAAGTTAGTAGCACTAACTCTGTGGCACAGAATAACTTTTCCTAAGTTATCCATGCCTTTAAATTTAAGAATTATCTACCAACTGAGCAGGAGCCTTAAAAATGAGAGTTTCCTTTGAAAGGAAAGATGGATGATTTCTTTTTATATGAAGGACAGCTTATCCTTTCTTTAATGCAAAGCAGAAACTGTGTTTTGAAGTCTAGTTATTATCTTTGTTAAATAATTTATATATTATTTACAAATTTTATGATAACCCTCTTGAGATCTGAACCCTGTGCAAATCAGCAAAGTATGAAAGGATGACACCTATGTGGTACTGCTGTTCTCTGAGGTACTTTTTATAGATTGATTTTTGGTTTTGCAGAGTGCATGTTGCGTTCAAAGTCCTACTTGAACTTCCGACTGGGTCAGTAAACAGCAGCATCTATGTACACAGCTGAGTTGTATACACTGAGGAAAGTAGTTTTATTTTTAGCAGATACCTGTGTTGATGCAGAAGTCTGGAAAGAGAATCCTAATAAAAATCTGTTGTATATTCCCCATTTCTAGGAGCCGTTCAGTATATGCTGCAGGTGTGGCAATTTTCTCCCTCTGCAAAACTTGCCCCATCTAAACCTCAAACTGTCTTTGTGTAATTCCTAAAATCCTGTAATGTTGTTTGGCAAGCAAAGCCCCAATTCTGTGATTACCTTGCTATCAACATTTAAATAATCTAATAAAAATGTTTTTAGTAAGCTTTTCTGATATTTTCTCTTCTCCTAAATCTTATTACCATCTCTAATTTTTCTGGTAAGAAATGCGTCTTTAAAATTTGTCCAGGATCATAGCACAAATAAATCATCCAATTTAATGAAACATTAAACATGGAGTTAAGTAAAATCATTAGCTGTCTACACTAAAGATATGATAATTATTTAATTTTGAATCTGTGGAGTCCTTTTAGGAACTAACTTGTCTTCTTCAGTGCAAATCTACCAAAAGAATTTGGGGGTGGTATATGCTTTGTTTGTTTTCCCCTAATCTTTCCAGTTATTCAGATAATGATTCGGGCATAAAATACCTAAATCTCTTGACTAATGACAATGATGACTGAGGAAAAAAATAAAATGTTTTTTAATAGATCTGATAATGCATAAAATTATGATTAAAACTACATTCCACTGCAGGTGGACTAGAAGAAAACTGTATGACCTTTTTGGTATATATTTAATAGTTGTTGTATGTAGTTACACCTATGCAACACGTATACTTCGGTCCCTGTGAAGAAGGTTATTTCTTTTAGCACACTTGATACATTTATGTTCAATAGGCAAACATACTTGTATGTATTTGAGTTAACTGTTTTTTCTCAGCTTCAGTATCTCAGGCTTAGAATATTTTCTTGGTTCTTGTAAGTAATAAATTTGTCAGTTTTGTCAGAAAATACAGTTTAGGGACTGAAATTTATTCTTGAGGGAAATGAGAGAGATTTTAACTCCTAAAACTGCTAATAGGACAAAAGGAGACTTAAAAATTCAAATTAACTTTTCCTTATTTAAAGAACACCTCCATTGTGTGAGAATACTTAGAATTCAGGAGCCTATGCAACATATGCAAATTCTTCAAACAAATCTCTTTTCCTCATTCCTAAAACAATGACTATCCCACCTACGAGAAAACTCATTAGGGTAAGAAAGTGAGCATGGGATGTTAGCATTGCTTTTATTTTGGAACTCAATAATATAATCATCAGAATTACCAAAAGTTGTCTTCTGCTTTCAGATGTCCAAACTGAAAGCTAAAATGGTGTGGTTTTTTTTTAGGGAACATTCATTCACTTTCAGGAAATTGTTCTATGTTAACTCAGTATTTTCAGAAACTCGGTCATAACACGAGAATGTTGAAGCAAGTAACTTCAAGAGGGTGGTGTACACAAGTCCAGTACTCCTGACTTTTTTCTAACATGGGTCAAAGGCAACTATTTTTGAAAATCTTTTTACAGCTTTTCTGTGGTTATGAACAAACTTATAAACTATTAAGAAATATTTCTCAAATAATGAACCCTTTAATATGACTTACTCAAGGGAGTAAGAAGAAAAGGTTGGAAGAAAAGTTTATTAAGTTTTGGATTTTGCATTTTAGAAAGGGTAACTGGCACATCAAAATCCATATAATAGACTATAATTCTGCTTAATAAGGAATTATGTAGGATCTGATATGTGATCTGATACTGACTTTTCTTTTAGAGTTAATGTAGAAGGTGGTAAGGTAAATATTTATTGTTTACTGCTATATAGAGAGTTTAATCCCAAATTCCTAGGGGCAGGGAGGGAAAAAGGAGGATGAATTATTTCCATAATTCATCACAAAGAAATTAATTACTGGAAAAATATTAATTTTTTAGACTTACAGAAAAAATTCTCCTTTTCTCCATGTTCTCATCTCCAACAGAGTGTAGTAGAGGAACTCACTTGTGAATTTATTAGCACAGTAATACAAATAATTTTCCGGGAAATTGGAAATGTTTCCCTTCTGAGAATATGGATCCACCCTTAATATATCATATGGAAGTCAATCCCCAAAACTCCAGTTTCCTTTTACTGCAAGCTTAAAGCCTTTTGCTTTGTTCCTAGACAAAACCAAACAGCTTTGTTGAGCTTAAGCCTAATGAAGTGGGAATTTAAGTAAATATGTACATAAACTTATTTATGTATCCGGTTTTTAATAATTCATGGATTTGCCCTCAAAATTGCATACATAATGCTGCTACATTAGAGGAAGAAGACGAATATTTTACATGTAAGATACACTCTCCTGAACACAGGAGTCTTTCACTCTTAAATCTAGAACACTGTTGTATCTTTAGGTGTCCTGAAGACTAAGCAATATTTTGAGTGCCTTCAGGATTCAAAAATATTTTAAATAATACCTGTTTCTAAATGTTTAAGCATTTGGATGCGGAAATTAAAATTAAATACCAACCACCTCTTAGATGCCAGTTAACCATTTATTCGCACTGAGTGTTGTCAAATACTTAGGCCTAAAAAAAGCAAATATTTTGTCTTGTTTAAGATTTTTTACCCCAATTAAAACTACTAAGCAGCTGCTAACATGGGATAAGTTCCATAAATCATAACTCAAGGGAAAACTACTGTTACAGTAATTAAATTATAATTCTCAACTCTATCATCTTAAAAAGGTTTTATTCAAGACACCAGTTTGATTCCCCTGATCATTACAAAAACCTCTAAATATGTTGATTAGAAAAAATGAGGTAACGCTTCCCCTACAGGTCTATTTTCTTACTTTAATAATAATAATAATAAAAAGCTACAGATGCTTTGTGCACAGAATTATCATGCCATTATATTTATGACTTTGAATGTTAAAAAAAAAAAAAGTTAAATTCCAGGGTTCTAGAACTACAATTCCAATTCCTGTATCTATCAACCTGATCATTGATGCATTGTCATCCTTCCCTTCCTCAGTTTGTGGTAGCTCAAAAGTGTCCAATTCCAAATGTTACGTTTCTCCCTGGCATGAACAGAATGGAGCACACGTGTAAGCTGCTAAAGGTGCCATGTTATTAACAAAACTCATTAATGGGCTCAAGATGAGCCTTATATGGAGATTTACTAAATTCTTGCAATTATGTCAACACAAGATATTTAAGATAAATAACAAGACTGTTTATCTACATCAGTAGAAAGGTCATGAAATTTGAATATGTGGAGAGTTCTTGGTACTCTGGTGCATAATATATTGTTTTAAGAACTTCTATTTGAAAAATTCCCATTACTCCCATTTCTATAGCAGATATCTTTTTCTTGATCATAGGAAAGTTTGACAGCAGAGATTCACTTATGACAGCAAAACTTAATCAGATTTGGTTTTATAAGCTCTAATAGAATTATGACGTCCCAGCAGTGTTTTGGTTTGGGTTTTTTTGTTGTTGTTGTTGTTGTTGTTGGAATAACTTAATTTAGGCAGCATGCAAAACCTGCAAACATTTGCCTAGATCACAGAATCACAGAATAGATCTATATAGTCATCCTGTTCTCAGATAATGGCCAGCAACTTCTTTGGAATTAGAAATTCCATTCATTGCTGCCAGAAGTATCTATGGTTGACAAAGATGAGTGGAAAAAGCTAGGCTTTTTGGATGAATGTGTAGGACCAGAACTTAACTTTGAATGGTTAAAACTTTATTCTGGAGTTTCAGACAGATTTAGAAATAGCTTCTCTCCCTTTGTCCAAGTGAGAATAAGAAAACCCTTGGAAGTGAAAGCCATACATTATAACTAGGATACCTGAAGGGTATGTGTTTAGAATCTGCTTTTATAAAACTAAAGCATCTTTTATAAAAGATTTTTTAAAAAAGATATTAAAAATCACCTTACTGTATTCCCAACAGTTTTCTTCTGCCTTTCACTCTTAACCTTAGCTCCCTATAGGAAATTTGACCTCTTTTATCAAAACTTGATGGGCAGGTGAATTTGAAAATTAATAAGCTTGCTAATGACATCTCATTGCTAAGTGTCTCTTTCATCTCTCTTGCAAGTAGTCCTTCTTCCTGGGTAACACACTTGATTCTTTTTTACACCATTTTAGTATGAAGTGTTGACTCTGAGTGACCACATACAGGCTGATGCTGTTTTAGCAGCATTTTTCCTAGCTTTAGATCTCAAGCTCTCAAACAAGTTTTCAGTGGCTGGAGACAGAAAGTCCCTATGTAATTGGCCAGAGCTGAGTCATGTAACACAAGGGAGAGGGTACTGTTAATGGGGAAAATAAAGTCCTTTCTGTTGTATCAAATCTGTCTGATGGCACATGCCCTTACTTGTTTCGCGTTTTACAGTATCATTTTCTGATCTGAAGGAGACTTTGAAGTGGGAAGTAAAGAGGTGAGTGGTGGGTATCTAGCCCTTGCAGCAGGGAAGGAGGAATGCAGAAGCAGAAGCCATTCTCCTTGCATGTGTTCCACCAGCCAGTGTTTCCAGGGCTGAGCCTGATGAGAAAGATGACTTAATACATATATTTATCTCAAAAAACCAACTACAATAACGGGAAATTAAGTTTCTTATCAGATTGTAAATTGAATCTGAATTCAATTCAAGAAATCCACAAGTAAATTGACCTCTCAGATATGTGTATTACAATAGTCTCACTTCTTCCTTTGCCCCACCACCTGGGACATCATTTGGTGTAACATGATCACAAGACAGTGATGATGAAATGAATGCAATCAAATAATTGTAAATATATTTTATTTTGAAAGTGGTGAAACTAAACGAAGACTTCATTTTGCACAATGCAGGCTTTATATTCAAAATTTGAAAACATTCTGGTTTTGAATTTGAGAGACTTTGATGGAATATGACTTCCAGGTTGCAAGACACTCTGTACATTTTAGTTACTTCAAATAACGTTTACAAATGACCCATTGCTTCTTAACATCTCAAAGCTGATGTGACTGCTACACGACAAGAAAAGATCTATAACAACCAGATGCATTGTCTGGTAATGCTGAAAACTAAGAGGTGGATTTAGTAAGGGAAGATCTATTTAGGTGCTTTGAACGATAGAGTCAGATGTTTAACAGAATTATTTAAAGGCAATTTAGACTGCAATATCTACTTCCCACTGAATTTCACTTAGTCACTTCTGTAAATCCCGTATGTACCTTCTACATCTTTAGGCACTTTAAATATCTGGCCCAAAGGTAGTTGAATAGCTGAAAACTGTTAAAACTATGGGCAGAATTCTGGTTTCTACTACTGGAAAAGAATCACGTTTTTAAGGCTTATCTTCAAATTAATAAGAGTTTCAACCTTGGGTACTGTTGTTCAATGGGAATATTAAAATTCTTTGTGGCATTTAGTCAGTGTGACCTGTTAGAAACATCTGTACATATTACTTTTCACTAGCATATTTAATTTTTTAAGAAATGCAATCACAACTGCAGCACTTCCATCAGCTTTCCTTTATTCCTTTCTTTTTCCTCTCATTCAGAGATTAAAATATTAAACATTCCTGGCTGAGTACCAATTCTAATATTTTGTGAAATTAACAAATCATAAATCAAAGTAAGTATAGCTGTTTCCTTGTAGGAACAGAATTTTGTTAATTTCTAAATGGCAAGTTCCTACAGAATGGAAGATGCAAATTACAGTGCTTTGAATTGTTTTTTGTTTGTTTTTTTTTTTTTTTTAAATTGTTTTGGTTTTGGGGTTTTTTTTGTTTCTTCGTTTGTTTTTTTTTAATATTTATACCCATCTTTTCTAATTTTTTAATCTTACTAAGATTTTTTTAATCTCAGTAGTATGGACTAGGGATGAGTAAAGATACCACTGACAATGTGGTGTCTAAAATAAGTTTCCAAATCCATTGTTGGGTTTATTTAACAGATGACTCGTATAACCAACACAATGGGAAACATATCTTCATACGCAACCTTCTGTTAGGATGCCATGCCAGAATACAGAAGGAGACAATGGGCAGAGTTTTTCTTTTCTAGTCTCAATTGATATTACCATTTGTTTTTCTTGATATTATCTGACTGAATGCATGGAAGAGGGTTCCAAATGCATCATATAATATATTGAATCTGTGTGCAAAATACACATGGCTTCATAATAAATAAAGATCTTCAGTCTAAAAAAGCTAGATATGACTGAAGGATAAGATTAGTGAGAGTGCTAATATGGTGTCAGGCCAATACTATTCTTTTTTTTAAACACCTATTCTTATAATGAATCAATTCATATGAAAACCAGAAGCTTATAGCCTACAAAAACATATTCCTGCTTTAATGTTGAGTTTTCAGGCTAGAGAGGGTTTTTTTTATTAATAATCCTTAAGGGTGTCTGATGATGTGATTTTATATAAAACACAGAACATTGCTGCAACATTATCCATGGTTTGTTGGTACTTGTATTTTAGTAAGGAAATGCTGTTTGCGAGATTATTAATGAAAGGGTAGTGCATAAATGCGCAAGCAAGTGAGCATGCCCAGTAAATACTTGGATGCTTCCCAATAGATTTTGGGACAATCTATTCAGGAAATGAAATAAATATCAGGTAACTTAAGTGATGTGGCTACATTAACTAAAAGGTGTAAAGGGTGATCACATAAAGCACCAGCACTTAGTGATTCATAAGTGAGCCAGTAGCATTTTTTTTTGCATACAAATATATAAAACAAAAGGATTAAAGAGTTGTGACTGGCAAAAAGATTTTATTAGAAGTGAATAACAATATATTGATCACTTAATATCATAGAGTTGCAAATGGTTTACCAGTTGTAAACAAAAATGTGGGTAGTCTAACAAAAGAAATAGCTTGCAGATGATACATAGAGATAATGAGTGACCTTATTAACTCTGTAAGCTGCTATTGGATGCTTTGCCCAAAAGAGTTTCTCTTTTAATTTGTTTTATTTCTTCCTCTGCTATGTTTTCCTAAGATGACTTGAATGACCACTTACTGGTTCACCAAATAATTCTGTTGCACTACAAAACATTGTGGAGATCATTATTTATAAGATGACACTCAACTCTACAGTAACTTTTTATCTAACCCACATCTTACAGCTTTGCTGCTCTTGCGTTAGCTAACTATTAGAAGACTGTGGATAAAAGTGAAATAGCTGAAATTAATTGAGATTAAAATAGTCCTTTTTCTCCCCTATGTGTCCTTACAGAGATACATTTAAATTAAAACCCTACTGAAAAACAGCTAAGAAAAAAATTGAAGTGGAATACAAGTTGTACCATCTTTGTTAGAGCAGATTCCAACACTTCTCAGGTTCAATGTCTTCACAGATTTCAATGTTTTGGCATCTTTGGTACCCAGGGGTTCCTTCTGATATGCAAGATAAAATGTATGCACTGCAATGCTTTTCAGAGGAAAAGACTTGTCCTATCCTTCACAACCTAAAGCGCAACTATGTATTATCCTAAATCTACAAGAATGAGCTGCTGTACTCTTATGCTCAGTGGTGATTTGGCCAGACACAAGGAGCTCTACACTGGTCTGTCAGAGGACACTGTTGATCATAGCAACTGTCTGTCTACTAATTTTAAGGATTAATGACTTCAGAGGGCTGTCTGAAACTAGTTGGTTTATTTTGGTAGTCTACCAAGAGTGATAAATATAATGCAAGTGTTGAAAGAAACCACTTGCAAGAGTAGTATTTCTAGGAGAGTTATATTCTGTGCTCATAGTACAAAGCACGGTGTATCTAAGGTATTTATTTTACAGGCTTGGGAAAGAATTTGACTTACCGTGCATCAGAATTTATATATAAGAGTTGACATTTTCATAAGGCTGTTGCTGATTGCATGGAAGCAACACACTCCATTCTAGCTAATGTAATCTATTTTGGTAACAGACATTTGGGTCAATCTGTTCTCATACAAATTCTTAATAAACACATTCTTCCCCCTCACCCCCCATGCAGTCTGAATCGATGGGAAAATGTAAAGCAAATGGGCAAGCTAGAAGAATTGCCTCTTTATATTTCCAAGAAACGTTGTTATTGTTTACTATTATATTGTATGAGGACTATAAAAATAAATCTTACTTTTTATTGTATTCTATGAAGTTTCAGGGTACAATTTCAAAACTGTATTTTCTGAGTCAAAGAATAAAAGCTGGTTTTTCTGCAGACAGATGGCTAAGCATGTAGTTATCCTGTCCGCATGTGCAAACAAAGGTTATTGCAGTCTCATTGCCTCCACGTTACTTTCAAAATTTGGCTTTCATTTTATTTACAGAGCTGTTTATTAAATAATGTAGGAAATTCATTCCACTGTGCCTCTTTTGCACAAGGGTTGTAGAATATAAATGAATTAGGGTTATGTTCTGAAACCATTTTATTTTACAGCAGGATTTAATATGAAGTACATGTAATTAAAATTAGAACTTGATTGCCAACTTCTGATCTACTCTAATGCTTATATATTTGGTTATCTTAGAGAGCGCTAGCATTAAATTTTTCAATAATTGAAAAGTATTATTGCATTTAAAAATATTTAGCAACTACTGCACAGTTGTTAAATTTAATAACCTAACCAGTTTGACTAAAATCATTCAAAATCATTTGAGTTTGCAGTACATGTCAAACCACTCAGACTAATCTGTGAGCTTGAAGAGTCAGTTTCACAAGCATCACAAAACAGCTTGTGTGATTCAGCACTTTATAAAATAAAAGATAATTAAATGACTACCTGAAGGATTTGTCTTCATGAACAAGAAATATTCCTTTCTACCTCCAAAGAACAGCCCTGCAATATATGATAATCAGAGGGCAGAGAGAAATAGTTCCAGTGACAAGAATCTGTTGTGTGTGTCTGTGTGTGTATTGGTTTGGTTTTTTCTGTTTTTTTTTTTTTGTTGTTGTTGTTTGGGTATGGGGGGGGGTATTTGTTTGATTGGTTGGGTTTTTTTGTAGAAAGCAGCCTTGTAAACAAAGCAGCTTTTACTTGATGCAGAAAGCACTATGCTTTTCTGGAGATCAAAGATTCATTTTTTGATGAATTCACAAGAAAAACCAAGCCTCAGGATCGTATTAGATTCTGGGGAATATGATGTCTATCCACTATGTGGCTTTGTACTAAGAAAAATGACTGACAATCTCTGATCAGGAAAACTAAATTAGAGAAGCTGTGTTAAGATGCTTCTCAGGAAAACCTTCATGTATCAGAGCCCATTATTGGGTATAAGTGCTTTGTTCTTAATAATAACCATTTAAAAAGGACCCAATATATGTATGCATGATGCTCAGTGCTATTGTCACAGAACTTATGTATTGCTAAATCCCAATTTTAAGTCTAAGTAATAGAAGCTCAGTTTGTCTCTCGGAGATTAATTTTGCCAAGATCATTATTTTCTAAGATATTTTAATTAAAAGAAACTAGGACCATAAATTCTGGTGTCAACATGAAGGGAAAAAAAAGTACCCAAACAAAAAAAACCAACATTTTTTTCCCCTGCATATTTTTTCCCCTCTGAATGACAGGATGCGATGAGAAAATAGAGAGGAGGGAAGGCTTTTCTAATGAGTAATTTGACAACTCCTCCTTTATACTCAAGTAATATTGATCTTTTTTGTTTGGGTGGTTTTGGGGTTCTTTTGGCTGGCAACTTAAAGTTCTAGCATAAATCTCTGTAAAAATCAGTGTCTTATGCTGCATCATGACAAAGGCGGTTCACTTCTGCATGGATCACTGATAAACAAATATAAGTTTAATAAAGCATTTACAGGGACAAAACAGAGAAGGTGTCCTAATTGTGATAATCAGCTGTCGCTCTCATTTTCCATGGTTCAGCGGTGAAGGGAGGGGTCCATGCTGTAGTTTATGATAAGCAGAGCTTCAAGAGGGCTCTGTAGCCTTTCTGTGTCACTGAAGACAAAAGTGTTTCATCACTGTCTTTTAATTCTGCATTGTTTTTTGTTACTGGCTTTGTCAATACTGATTTAGGTTTTGTAACATTTTATAATATGCAATCCAAAGTATTGAAAAAAAGTGGAAATGCGGCAGCATTTTTTGTGCATTTATTTCCACTGCGTGCAGTCCATGTCAGTATCTTTGTTGGTTACCTTGGAAACTATCATGGGGTGAAATTTGATTGGCTGCATTCTCCAATTGATTATTAAAGTCGTGGGCAGTTTCAAGTGGCAGACATCTCATAGGTTGCACAAAGTGAGTTGCACTAAATGATTCACAGTTTAAGATTCTTTCATTTTGAAATAAGCCACATGAAGCAGTAGATCTGTAGTGTCTTGAAAGTTTGATTGGAATGAGTAATGGATTGAAAATCTCATCTTTTTTGAAGCTATAGTGGTTTTTGGCTTTTCTTTTTCTCCCCCCATCAACACTTTTAACTCTGAATTTCATGTCTAGAACTATTCCTTGATTTTTTTATTAATTTTTTTTTCCCCATGGTGATATGTGCTATGGGATATGCTTCTGGCACTGAGGGATGAGCAAAATAACCCCACAAAACCCTAAACAAAAGAAAACAAAAAAAACCAAACCAAAAACCCCAAAGCAAAACAAACCCCCCCCCCAAAATTCCAAAACTGCATAGTGAAAACAGGACAGTTCTTTGTAAGAAGTTATTTAGTGTTATAAAATATAATCTTACTTTTTTTTTTATTGTCAATGAAATAGGAGCTGTTCATATCCTTTGAGCTGCTTATATTTGTCCCCTTTTTTATGCCTTAAGAATTTACATCAAAATTATTTAATAGCTTGTCTCTCTCACATTGCTGACTTCATGAATACTAATAAGCTACACAGTGATGAATTCAATATCTTTAATTGTGTTTTGCTTCCTTTTTTTTCAACAGTAAAGGAACACATTTTCTGTTTTCAACCAAAACTTCACTAGTGACTAATGCCTCCTTATGTCAAATTCTCAGTTACTTTTGAAAAGGCAAATTGTACGGCATAAAGCAAAAAACATTGTCTCAAGAAATTTTTTAGATAGTCATGGATGATAATGTAGTTCCCCTATACTTCAGCGTTGTCTTCAATATCTAATGTTACTTGGCCCTCGTTGTCTGCCAAAAAAGTGGAATATCTGATCTTAGTGAAAAGTTTATATCATATTACGAAGAACTCATGTCTCAGATCACTCTAGGATGCTTATATGATTGTATTAGGAGGAAAGAATGAATGTAAAGCAAAATTGCTATACTGTTTAGAGATATACTTACCATCTTTATTTTTCAACTGCTACTTTCTTAGCATTTAATTTTCATTTTTTAATTACTCCAATACTTTTTTCATAGTTGCAGACATTTTTTCAATTCAGAAAATAATGTGTAGCCAAAGTACACCTTCACCTCTACGCTCAAGTCTGATAGTAATTAATAGTCATAGAACGGGTTTCCCAAGGAGGTTTTGCAGTCTCCACCTTCACAAGTTTTCAAGACGTGGCTGGATAAAGCTCTGGGTGATCCTCTCAGACATCAGAGCTGATCCTGCTTTTAGCAGCAGATTGGGCTAAATGACCTCTGAGATGTCTTCCAGCCTGAATTATCCTATTCTATGAACCATCTCCACAATAACTGTGTCTTATTTCCAGTTAGTGTTTATCTGGCTGTAGGTTTTAGATATCGGTTTCTATTACTCCTTGTCCTGTTAAAGAATTCTTCTGTACTTAGTGCCTCTGTTGTTGTGAGTGAATGCAACAAGCGAGCTACCTCTCAGCCTATTTCAAGATAAGCAGCTAGACAGACACTTAATTTGTCTACCCTATAAGTAATTTGCTCCATTTTGCCCTGGACAGGATAGGGCAAAAATATTTAAACATTTTTGTAATTCATATATTGAAGCTGGATGCACAATTCCTCTTCCAGAATTTTCGGTGGTGCCTGCAGAAATCTCCTCTTCCTTCCTGTTTCAAGCTGGTAAAAAATATTCTGAGCAGTGCTCTGAATCAGGAAGATTATGATCAAATAATTTTCTATGCACTTTTTAAAATTATTATCTATTTTGTGCAAAAGGGATCTGAAGCAAACTCCTGTCTTATTTCTTGCAATTTTGCTCACCAGTTAGACAGTTGGATATTAAGCATAGACAGCCAGACACAGATATCTGCAGGGCTGCTCCAATCTCTCAGCTTTGCTTTAGCTATATCACTCATTCTTTCAAAGCAGGAAACCCCAGGAATTTCAAGAGCTAACTCTCTAGAGCAATCAGTTACTTTTTTCTGCACAAGTGGAGTACAATTCTGAATTGTACTCATTTTTGTTGCCCTGTAAAAATTAAGTTTCTGACACGTGGGTAATTACCTTCATCAACCAAATTTGTATTATTTTGAAAGCATAAAATCAAGATTTTTGTCCAGATCAATTGTCTCTAAAATCATGTAGCTGGGAATTAAGTATTTTACTATACTTTAGTCTGTCAGACTGTTGCAGCAGCTTTCTGTTATTTTGCCAAGAACTGAAGTTGGGCATCTGGCCTGTGGTTACCTGATTCATCCCTCTTGGCATTTTTAGTATGGGCACAACACTGATTCCCTTCTAATCTTCTGGAATTTCTCCAGTTTTCCATGATTTATTAGAATATTAACACTAGCAGACAAGATATTTCCTTCTGCCTCCTTTCCTTTACTGCTCTTTGGGGGTATTTGTTTCTTTGTGGTTTTGTTTGGGTTTTTTTCTAGGTTTTTTGATTTTTTATGTTTATCCTTGGTGAGCTCTTCTTAGCATCCTTCCGTATAACTCAATGACAACAAATTATTTTGCTATCTTCCTCTGCAACGGCTTATCCTGAGGTTTGGGTTTTGTGGGGGTTTTTTTGTGCCTTTTTTTCCCCCCCATATAAAGCATTGCAGTTTGTACTTCTTTTTAATTTCATTCCTAATTACTATGCTATGAAATGCTATGAATTGTATCATTTGTTATTGTATATATATTTCAGCTATTTTTTTCTCTCCTTTATATGGGGTATTTAATTTTTGTAAAATTACACTAAATTATTTAGAACAGCATGCTAAGGCCAATTCTACCTAGGAGGAAAAAAGCTCCTCAATTTATTCCACCATAAAAATAACAGAATTGACCTAATCTTAGCAGTCCAGCTGTCTGGGAGAGGATGCTAAATTCAAATTGAGACAAAATGGATTGAGATGGCTGTATTTTTTTATTGAAACATGAAGAATGGAACTTATTAAAGGTTTTCTGTACCACTAATCCCAAAATCAAAGTTAAAAAATAAGAAAATGGTTAAATATCTCCAGATTTTTTAGGCTAAAGACACTATTTCTACTGTATCTGATCAATTTTCCATGCTTCATAACTTTTAATTTATATTATTTAATATCTTCTTGGCTTTCCTTCTTTTTTTTAATTTTATTAATTCAATTTCCACCTTCACCTGATCACTGAGATGAAGTTGTCTCTAAATTTGGAACTTTCAATATTCTGGCCTTTAGAAACCTTTGATTTTTCAATCTTATTTTTCTAATTCTTTTCTTGCCAATCAGTGGATTTATTGTTTTAAAGGAAAGAGACCCTTCCCAAACACTGGAGATGGGGGGGTACTGCCTGTTTGTTCATGTTGAAAGAAATTGGTCAGGATGATTAATTCTGACCTAAAAGACTACCAAAATCTAGAATAGCATCAGTTGCAGTGTTTCCTGTGTTGTGAAAACTAAATAATGTTTTGTTACTCTGGCTGCATGAGATTGTTGGCCAGTCCTTCAATATGAAGTTCTAACACACTGCTGAGCCCATACATTCCAGATGTACAGTGAAGAAATGGTTCTTCCTCTTCTGTAGGCTGATTCAGGGATAAGCCTTTCTGGGATTGCTAGACCATGAAATACACATTTATAACTATGAGTTTGATGTTCTTGGACCTCTGAAACAAGTGATGAATTTTCATCTGTTTACCAATTTAAGTGGATTATAATCAGTGATTTCAATTCCAGTAACTACCGGCATCAATAATATCAATCATTATGTGTTTGTTTCTCATCAGTGAGAATTTCCAATTTATCTTTCTTGTTACCCAATCTTTACTGTGGATATATAAACAAATGAAACATTCTTTCACTTGTTTTATATTTCACTTTATTTATATTTGGTACCTTAGTATCTCAGTTACTGTTATGTTACATAATACTTTACTGATGGTTTTCTAGTCCTCTATTCACGTGGACCCTCTTAAGAGCTTCCTGGAAATAGTCTTCCTATATGTTAAATATTTGTTCAATTTACTAAATTTAACTTTACTTGGTTTGAACAATTACCTTTATAACCTTAGTTTTCTAAATTTCTAATTTGATGAAGTCCTGATGCTTGTGGTATCTCCCTAATGGTATCTCAAGGACCTGGAATGTTGCTTAGTGCTTTCTTCAATGCATATTTAAATGTTTAAAGTCAGATTTTGACACAGAGTAGCACCCTCAGGTGTCATTAGTTTGAAAGGAAATCTTAGCATACTGCATTATGACAGGAGCTGCTGCTGCCTGGTTTGTTTGCACCAAGTTATTCCATTCATATTGTTTCCTGTCCTCTGAACAGTCTCTAGACTTGCTTTCTCCACTGACTCTTGCTCTCTTGCTTCAGTTTTCTCCATAAAAATGTTATTCCTGTTGTTCTTGGTTTCTAAGATTTTGTGGTGCCACTAACTGAGCCCCTGTTCCAAACAGGACTGGGCATACTGTAGTTGAACTACCTGATTTATATTCTGTGGCAACTCACCTGGGGACAATTTGTAAAGTTGTTCAGGCTCTTAACTCATTTTGAAATCAATGTAATTTGATATCAGGAAGTTTTTTAAAAACAGTTGTATCCCTAAATATAGTTTTCCTTTCAGTACCTTATTCATACCTCAAAGATTTACTTGTGAAGGTTAAGTGCTAGAAATTTAGGAGGTACTCATATACCCCAAATAAAAAGCTGCAGTGCCATGCAGCTCTGAAACAGCATGATTGTTTACCAAATGATTCCACAAGATATTAGAATCATAGAATGGTTTGAGTTGGAAGGGACCTTAAAGATCATCTAGTTCCAACCCCCTTGCATGAGCAGGGACACCTTCCACTACACCAGGTTGCTCAAAGCCCTATCCAACCTGTCCTTAAACACCTCCAGGGATGGGACATCCACAGCTTCCCTGGGCAACCTATGCCAGTGTCTCACCACCCTCACAGTCAAGACTTTCTTCCTAATATGTAATCTAAATCTACCCTCTTTAAAACCTTAGTTTAAAACCATTACTTTTCATCCCACCACTACACTCCCTGATAAAGAGTCCCTCCTCACCTTTCCTGAAGGCCCCCTTTAGGTACTGGAAGGCTGCTGTAAGGTCTCCCTGGAGCCTTCTCTTCTCCAGGCTGAACAACCCCAACTCTCTCAGCCTATCTTCACAGGAGAGGTCCTCCAGCCCTCTTCATGGCCCTCCTCTGGACTCACTCCAATAGGTTCGTCTCCTTCCCGTGTTGAGGACTCCAAAGCTGTACACAGTACTCCAGGTGGGGTCTTACCAGAGCAAAGTAGAGGGGCAGCATCACCTCCCTTGACCTTCTGGCCACACTGCTTTTGATGTAGCCTAGGATGCAGTTGGCTTTCTGGGCTGCAAACACATTGCTGGGTCATGTTGAGCTTCTCATCAACCAATACCCCCAAGTCCTTCTCCTCAGAGCTGCTCTCAATCCATTCTCCATCCAGCCTGTATTTGTGCTTGGGATTGCTGTGACCCATGTACGGAACCTTGTACTTTGCCTTGTTGAACTGCATGAGGTTTGGCCCACCTTTCAAACATGTCCAGGTCCCTCTGGATGGCATCCCTTCCCTCTGGTGTGTTGACCGCACCACACAGCTTGATGTTGTCAGGAAACTTGCTGAGAGTGCACTCTGTCCCACTGTCTGTGTCGCCAACAAAGTTATTTAACAGTGCTGGTTCTGGTACTGACCCCTGAAGAACACCATTCGTCACAGGTTGCCGCTTGGACATTGAGCCGTTGACCACAATTCTTTGAGTGCAGCCATCCAGCCAATTCCTTATTCACTGAGTGGTCCTTCCATCAAATCCAATTTAAAGACAAGGATATCAGTATCAAATGCTTTGCACAAGTCCAGGTAAATGATGGCAGTTGCTCTTCCCTTATCCACAAATGCTGTAATGCCATCATAGAAGGCCACCAAATTTGTCAGGTACGATTTGCCCTTTGTGAAGCCATGTTGGCTGTCACCAATCACCTCCTTATTTTCCATGTGCCTTTCCAGGAGTATCTGCTCCATGATCTTGCTGGACACAAAGCTGAGACTGACCAACCTGTAGTTCCCCAGGTGCTGCTTGTAACAAGAAGTCCCTAGGGCTATGTATGAAGCAGTGAAGATGCAACAATAATTAATAGATGGTGTTTTGAATATACAGTTACGCTGGGAAATTGTCTCTGTGCCATCTCACCAGTTCGCAAAAATGAGCTGACTTAAGAATAGTGCTAACTGGCAGGTTATATCTGACTTCAATTGTCAGTTCCCCATTAAGTGAGCTGTGAAATTCTCAGCCTGATCATACTTGCATCAGTTCATATTTGCATTCTAGGAAAAATCACTGTGATGAACTGGTAGATACAGAGCAGCTGTAACAGCTGGTGATGGTTACAAAACCCAACAACAACAACAAAACAAACCAAACAAAAAAAAATCACCCCACTCTCAAACCAATGAATGTCTATCAATGTTTTGATTGTGTTTGTACTGCTTACAAGTCCAATTCAATGAAACTAAATCTTTGCCTGACTGGATTTATGTAAGAAAGAGCAGGGTTGCTTCTTGTAGTCCAAACTTGATGATAGGCATTGTTAGAATGCAAATATATGGTGACTGACTTCATATAGCAATATTTTTTTCAAGAGAAAATAGGTGAATCAAATCGAAAATACTGTCCCTTATCTATGGGGATTCTGAGATGAACATGATTTTCTCTCCTTTTTACCTGAAACTAGGCAAGTTTGTTTACTGCATCATACTAACTAAAATATATTTCAGATACTGAAATAGTACTGTAGCTGCTTGCTACTCATTTCTTACCTTTCTGGTAAGTAAGCAACACTGAAGCCTGCTTTCATTTTATTGTATCTTTACTATATGTATTATCCTGGACAGAGTATTATGTTTGCAATATAAGAAAAATCCAGCCCTCTGGACTTTCTACAAGTAGTTTTCTGTTTGGCACTGTTTTGTCTAATGAATATTATTCATGCTCCCAGGTGAGAAATACTGGCCAGGTTGTTGTGTGGGAGGGTTGTTTTTTGGTTGTTGTTATTTTGTGGCTTTTCATTTCCCTGAAAACACATACACTTGATTGCTAGATTGATGTTCAGAAGCATATTTGATTAAAATTGTGTAAATATTGCTTGAATATGTTATTAGAATCTTTTAAAATAAATGCGTACACTTGTCAATAGAATGGACTAAAGTTACGTGCCATTCCCTCTTTTTCTTTCCAAAGTTATACTCAGATTATTACTAATCTACAGTGTCTTAAAATTCATAAAACTACTTGTACTGAAGAAATGTTGTTAGATATTTTAATTTGAAACTCATAACTTACAGAAATAAGCAGGCATTTATTTTGTAGAAAGTAGGAAGGCGACACAACTTCAAGAAGTTCTCTAAGTTCCTATGGCTATACTGACTGAAATTGGTCTGATGATGGGTGCTGAGGTGCGATTTGAGGATGTGTTTGTCTGAATCAGGCATGATCAAGCAGTACACAGTGAAGGAATTCAGAAACTTCCTTCAGTCCATTGATGCGTATTGCTGGAGCTCTCTGAAAGATCCCATCTGTGGATACTGTATCATACCTTGGTACTTTTCTGCCCTTTTAGGAAGTAGTCAACACAGAATTGAGGGCATGCAATGACCAGTTGTTCAAATTTGAATTCCTTCCCCCCTTCATAAGTTAAATGAACTTTCCTGCCAAAAGTTCTCTCATTTGTCTACCAAATCTTCTATATGGTTTGCCTAATACAGATTTGTCTAAAGCAAAAGCTAACTTGGCCATCTAGATTTGACACTGACTTTTTGCTAGTGACAACCTAAAGACAAGAAACTCAGAGCAAATACTTCAAAATTTGACTAAGTTTGGGTTTTGTGGTATGCCTTTTGTTTTAATGTGGAAATGGTTGTCATTTTGCTACTGTGTTGAAAAATAATGTCTAAAGTTGAACCCACCATTAACCCTATTTGAAATTTCAGATTATCACTACTCTTGAATCCGTTCATTCTCCTAAGCATTGGGTAGTCTTTGTCATAAAAAAAAATAAAAATTGAAGTGCAGAGTTCTAATGGAAGATGTATTTGATTACTTTTTTTTTTTTGTCTTAATAAAAACTGTTAGCAGATTTAACCTTGGGTGCTGGAGATTAAGCCTGATGTACTGCATTGATTATCCAGAAGTAATTGTCAAATGCATTTTACTTGTGGTAGGATCAAGGCGGAAAGTTAAATATATGAACTTGTATGAATGTATGAAAAGTATGCAAAGATTTTTAACATATAACACATCAGTTGATGGACTTGCTGTTATATGGCATCTTTGTATGTGTTTTTATTTACCTGAAGTATTGAAATATCCTCAAAGAATTTGACCAAAAAAAAATACTAATTTAAATTCAAAGGTGTCGATTAACACAGCTATAGTTACCATTCTATGACAGACTATAGTACAAAGATAATAAGGGGCAGAAAAGCCACTGCTTCTCTAGACTGGCTCACTCAGCAATCATAGGAGGCTTCCCACTTTGGATTGCTTTTACAATGCCCTAACAAGGCAGATTACCTAATGTTATAGTTCTACTTTAAGGGCAGGAGAAGAAACAGAGAGATAAAAATAGGTATGCAGATGGAAACTGTTTCATTTTTCCATATGCTAATAGCAAACTGCTAGGCCTCTTAATCATCCCTCTCATTAGTGGCTGCATTTTCAAAATGGTCTCAAAAGGATCTTTAAATGTGAATAGCCAGAAAGAGATCTGCACAGATGAAATTGAGCAAAAATTTGAGGAAGAAAAAATTAGATGCAAAGTGTTAGCGTTGTCATGAAATAACTGGAATGGAATTTTGAGTGTGCAAATAGCTTGCACATAAACCAGCATTTTTTTAATCTAAAAAATATCTTTAAATACAAATCTATTTGAACACTGTAACGGGAATTCATTTATGTTATGGCCTATTGTTAAAATTGATAACTTTCTTAAAATGTTTGAATGAGAGTTTTTGTTACTTAGGAAATTTTGAGTATTGAAGAGGGGACCAGCCTTAAGGCTAGGGACCCACTGATATCAAAGACAGCAAGTTAAAACACAACATTGGTAACGTACTAATGTGATCTTAGCATATCAGTGAATATATGTGGCAAAAATGCATTGTTGATGCATCTTCAGACCTTGAGTGTAGGTGAAGACTTACTGAAAGGAGTGTAATATTCAGGATATTTATGTCTATACGTACAATAATAGCCTCTGATTTAAATGTCCAGTTGCTTATTTTTCAGAGGAACAGAAAGCTACTCCTCAAAGATGGAAAAAAACCCCACCCTGGGCTCTCCAGGAACACACTGTATTGCTGATGCTATCAGTGGTCACCGCATATTTTGTTATTACATGTTGTTTTAGAAAAACTAAAGCCTTGTCTTTTAGAACTGAAGTCAAGATAAATAAAATGTATATTATGTGAGGTGTTATGACTCTACAATAAGACATTTCCATTTATCGGTGATTTGTTACATAGCTGAATTTCTTAAAATGGACATGGTGAATTTCTAAGACTTATGATATTATGGCAGGAATCACTGTAAAGATTTAGTTTAAATTTTCCTTAGAGTCCTTTTAACATAACATACAATGTCTTGGCTTTTGCTTTACTTTGCAAAAAGATTTATACTGAGCCTTCTAAACACTAAAATCTTCTTAACATAGATCTCATCTTTTCTACATTGTATGTGATGGATTTTGATGGATTCTGTTGAGCACAGTGAAAATAAATCGTATCTACCCAGTGAATATTCACCAGTTCCCTGATTTATCTATCTTATTTGTAGATGGACTTTTCTGCTCATATTTTGAAACAGCCATTTGAAAAAAAGGTTCAGTATTAAAAATTGTTTCATATTGCAAAAAATATTATTTGTTATATCACATAATATGCAGTCATATGAGTGTGTCTATTTCCAAGTCTGTTTCTTGAATAATACAGAACATTTATACACCCTTCTTTTCCCATTTAGTTTATTATTTCTGTGCATTGGACTTAATGAAACTTGCCAATTCATAGGACTGGTTTTAAGAGCACTTTTCGGGACAGTTAGTAATGAAGATGTCACTGATTGGGAAAGTTCAGAAAAATTGAAATACAGTATTCTGGGATTCATGGCTGGGCAAAGCAATACTAAGCACTAGAACATTTTGCTTTCTCCAAATCCAAGCAGTTCTTAAGAGATCCATGGGCTGTGCAGTTAGAAATTCAGGTTCCCTGAGTTGCTGGGAAAAGTGTTCCTACTAATTTTAAGTTTAGGAAGAAAATAGACCACACATGAACTGAATTTTGTGTTTCTAAAGCCCACAATAAAGATATGCAGAACTTGCAGATGTGTATCTATTTTAAATAATTTTAAGAAAGCTGTTCTAAGTACTGAAACAAATCACTGTTTTCCAATCAACTGATACCTCTTCAGTTATCAGTTTCTAACAGTAATTGCTAATGTTTCAACTCTTGAATTTCTAATCACAGTTATCAACTGTAGATGCTTATTTATTGCTACTTTTACCTTTATTCAACCTTACTTCACCTCAGTTCATGTTTACCGTTTTTAATTACACACATATGCCTCAAAATGTGTTAATATACTTTGAATTGTATATAAATCACTTATTTCTATTTCCCCTATCCTCTACCTCCCCATCTCCTCTTAATTAATAGTTCTTTGTTCTGTGGCTATTTGGAGGGCCTTTAAAAAGCTCTTTTTTAGGAATAAAACTTCCTACAGAATTGTTGCACAACTTTATAGAGCAGCGTTGAAGACTTACACTGTAAATGTCAATTTTAGTATATTATTTAAAATCTGTGAGTAACAAGCAGCTTATTAATTATTTGTACTCGAGTATTCCTCTAGCGTGAAACAAAACAATAAAAGGGCAATATATCACAGTTTTCTTCTTGAAAATTCACTAATTGTTTTTTAAATCCATATTTAGGCTAATTTCAAAACTTTTTATGGTTTCCCTGAATCTGTGTCATGCTCTCTTTAAATTTATAACAACTCTTGTCTGTAGTACCTTGTTCAAATAAATACTACTATTATGTTTCACGCATCATGGAGTATCTCTTGAGGTTTTTAAGCTTTGATTTTCAGCACTTTGTTGAGGACATAGCTTGGAAAGGAATGGGGCATTAGATGGATTTACTTCAGAAAGCAAAGGAGAGCACCACAATTTTGAAAGTATATATCTGTTGCCAGAATTCACTGGTCACTTCTGCAAGCAAGTTTTTCTTTAGTTTGGGTTTTTTTGATTATTTTTTTAATAGTTGTTCTTGGGGTTTTTTAATAAATGAAGCCTATTCCTTTGGAATGTTTTTAATGTATCAGAATCAATTTGCCAAGAATCAGCAAGTTGTTGTCTTGTGAGTATAGTGACACGGAGGAACATATTTAGAAGGCATATGGTAGAGAAAGCAGGTTGTGCTGCACCCTGGGAGATCTCTTCCGATTTTCCTGCAGTACTTCACTGACTAGAGCACATGCATATGGGACTCTCTTGAATGTATATTAATTGAATAAGAGACCATTTCCTAATGATGAATTCTATGCTCATTTGGTTTCTTTCATGTTTACAAAAATAACACCCTTGAGCAGTCAGTATATAATAATTGCTGGTCACCACTAAGAGAATTAAAAAACATGCATTTGTTATTCATGATTTAGTTGTTTTGTGTAAAACATACAACTTTCATCTGAAGCAAAGCAATGAAAAAGCCAGAAGTATATAATATTATACATGATATAGGTATATATTCTCTCTATATACATATATAGAGAAGATATAATTAAGATATGACATAATATAGTATATGTGTATATTCTATATTTATCCTCAACTGCCTGACATCTTGTTTTCAAGCACACTGACACGTGCAATCAAGGGCAAAATGCATCTTTTTGCAGGGGTTCCTATTCTGCAGTTACAACAAGACTAAGCTCTTTTAGGCTAGCGTGTATTTCAAATACAAGCAGTAAGCTGCAACATCACAGAGCTCAGTACGGCCTGCAAGTGCTTTCTGAGGAGCCTGACTAATTAGTTCATGCTGAGTTTCATGCTGCCATAGCTGAGCCTCTGATACCTAGGCTAAATATAGTTCCACAGGAAGCCCCTCCAAAGATACAGTAGTGTAGATGTGGTTTTTTGTGAGGTACAAGTTCAGAGGCAATGCACTGCTTCAGTCTCTTGACTCCAGTGAGATAGGAGTAACAGACCATTTTGTAGCTCACTGTAAACATTTTAGTTTCCCTATTATTCAATGGAAATCCGTCCTGAATTATGCATCATGAGGGAGAATAAGCCATGGACTGACTCCAAAGCCAGCAGGAACTAAAGCCAGCATGAGTACTTTGCATACTGCATCTAGACATGAATGACCCAAACCAATGGTTTTATCGTATGTATTCTGTTTCTAACTTGTAATAGTAGTCTGTCCACTTCAATGGTCAACAACAGAACTTAAAAGGAAGGTGTGAAATCACATGATGCAACTAATTTGGAGGTCTTATCTATGATTGTATATGAATTGCAGTCCAGAATTCATAGCAAAGAGGGCAATGGGTATTCCCCTTCCTACTTTTGAGTAGTTAGTTATTCTTGAGAAAGTCTCAGCCTTTCACAGATGCTTCATCTGACTGATGGATATACTTCGAAGTGGTAATAGATATTATTTTTTTATTTATCTTACTCATCTTGGCATAGGATTTTACTATGATGCTAGTATACTTTTGAGTCCTTAGTTAGAAGATGTATAGTAGACCATGTTATGTCTCAGTTCAGACTTACCCTGAAAGAAATTTCTTACTATTTGAGGAATTCTACAGATATTATCTACCAGTTTTCTGAAGAACTCTGAGGAGTTAGAGAAATACAGTTCTTTCTCAGTCTAGTCTGGCGTGTACACATCATGAAGGTGTTAACTCTGAGTTTCATAGATTGCCTAATAGTGTTTGTTACTGCGTTCATCAGTTCTTTTAAAACTCTTGGCTAAAGTCAAGTAATTCTTATAGCAATTCAATTCCTTCTCTTATTTCAGCCACTGCTCTTACACTTTTTTAATATCTGTCTTTGGGAGTGCCTCAAAAGCTGCTTTCTACTTCACTTCTGTTTATAGGTATCTTGTATTCACTATGTAAAAGAACTAAGTGAAAAAGAGTGTCTTGCTGCAAGATCTCTGGGGGTACTGACATCCCACGTGCATTCTGCTAAGCTTCCAAAGTTTGTTTTTTAGCATATTTTGTTCTTATTTTCAGCAATCATATTGGAATTGTAACCTCCTAACCATATTGAGCCTTAATTGTTGCCGTCATTTGAGTTCTGTTCAGAACAAGTGGCTTGAAGGCCTGCAAACTAACTTTATATTTAAGCCACTTCAGTACCTGCCCTGTTCACTTCTTTTTTGTTGTTTTGGTATACAAGAGTTTTCAGGTCTCTCCCTGACTGTCTAACAGGATGCTTCTATGGATTTTAGTTTTCTATTCTTTTTACTTAATTGTCTTTCAAACTGCTGTAGTCTACTTATTTTAAAAGAATCTGGCTCCTGAATTTCAGTGTTGCAAACTACTGCTTAGTTTGATCTCACAAAACATGTCAAATTTAATTATATTATGTTTTTTCTTTAGCAGTTCAATCATACTTATTTACAGGGATTATTTCAGAAAGTTACTTAAGGCAAAGTCAAGAATAGCCTATTCTCTTAGATGCTTCAGAATGAGCTGTTTATTACTTTCAAAATTGTCTTTCCAATTTATGTTGTGATGTGACATCCAACTCCTTTTTATTTGGTATGGTAATTGTCCTAACAGACTTTGTTACAGATTGTCCTAATCTCTCTGAAGACCAGCAAACACCCAACTGTAAGAGTATTCTACAACCTGGATCATGCTGTAGTGTGGACCTGTCTAGATTCGGACATATGGCTTACATATACAACATTGTTTACTTCAAAATCTCTCTAAATTGGCCCAAGAAAGACCATCTTAGAATAAGAGTTATCCCTGAGGTGCACAGAACCAGAAGTTACGTGTACCAGTCCAGCGCCTATCTAGTGGAGGAAAAAAAGGCAGTAGAGTTAGGCTGGGAAGGACAGACATGATGCATTTCTCGTGTCACATTGATACTGAATCACATATTCAGCACAGTGTGAAAAGACAGTGTAAATTGGTGTGACCTTCAAAATATTGTAGTTCTGGATTGGATTAATATAGTCATCAATGGAGTTATTATCATCAGGGCAATGCAAAGAAGAGCCACAGGTAACATTAATAAACAACCTTTGACTTGTAATTTGCATTTTTCTTTTCAGGTTACACGGTATATGTATGTCCAAGTGTATATATAGAATGTAAACCCACTACATATTCCCAAATGTTTATACAGACCCTGATTTTCTTCATACATGTGGTTTTGTGTCTTTTGTCAATGGCTGAAAATATTTATCTTCTCATGTTTGCAGATTTTGTTATTTATTTATTTATTGTACTAATGTGTTTATTTCAAAAGTATTTATTGCACTATTCACCATTTTTTCTGTTCTGGTATAGGCTGTAAGAATGAGAACTTTAAATCCTTTTCTTAAAAGAAAGGCAAGGTTACTAATGAGAGTATTCAAAACAATTACACTGGAGTGCTTGCATTCCTTGGAAGAGATAGGTTTGTTGATGCAAATAAATTTATTATGAGAACGTTTAAGGGTGATGAAATAGAAGGAAATGAAAGATAGTTGCTTATTTTTTTCCTCAAAACAAAGTCTGAAGTGAAGGAATGGCAAAAGAATCACTTTGATTGTAGAGGCAGTAAAAATTAGAATAATAATAAACTTTGATATTATAATAACCTTAAGAAAAAAAGAGGTCATTCAAGCAGATTTATGTGTGGCGGTAATGGACAAACCTCCTGTGCATATGGCATGTTCCCATGTGGGGCTATGGACTCATACAACATTGTCAGAAAACTGATGGTTTCAGAAAAAAAATTGCAAGTGAATGACAGCAATATCCATCAGCCTTGCCCTGAAAAGAGAAGAACTCTTATCCATAGCCTCAGCAATAATTTTTGACAGTGTCAACTGTATCTTTTACTTAGTGTAAAATGTCATGATAGGGATCAATGCTGGAAAGAAGCTCCCCAAACTCAAAACAGAAAAAAATTAACAAGGACTTAAACTTCAAGAAACTAGAGAAGAAAGTGTTTAGTTCTTAATTTCTTCATATGTTCAAATGGCCGTTGATGCCTTATGGTGATGCAAATTATCTATATTTATAGAGTGTAACTGGAGAAATTAAAAGATATTTGAAAAACAGGTCCAGCTCTTTTTGAACTTGAACTCTGAGGCATGATAGATATACAAGTTATTCATGTATAGACTTAGGATTATCAAGCTTTGTTGTGGAAGTTACATAAAGCATACTTAATTTTTCATAGTGAGCTAAACAGTTGCGTGTAACCAAAGTTAAGTTAAATACACTAAATGCGCTCCAAAGTTAAGCTAAATAACACAAAATTAAGCTAAGTAAGGATGCATAATTATTTTACTGTACAGATCAGATCTTACTCTAAACTCTACTTCTGGGGTTTTTTTTGTAATGATGTAAAATTTGTAGAGTTATTCCTGATTTACACTGGCATGAGATGTCCAAAACTGCCCTTTTTAGACATAATATGCAAAGCAGTACTTTGACTCTGCTGTGTAACAACATCAAATATGGGTATTACTCAGCTGCCTTTTTCAACTGTGAGAATAAATTTATGACGTTAATACCATCATTAGTATTAAGAAGAACAGTGCTGTTCTTCTGTTTCCAGTGACAGACTCTTGGTCTGACTGGTTAATTCACAATTCTTCAAAGCAGCTCTAGGACAGTTTTATTGCCCTGTTTAAGATTTCATTGAACTGTCCATGTATGAAAGAGTGATCAATAATACTGGTTGTTAAGGTGACTTTATATTGGCATACAGGAGATAGATATGATATGTCCCTAGACATTAGGGAGGAGGTCACTGAAATCAAATTTGGAATGGTAATTTACAATTGCTCTCTGAGCTCCTTCCTACCACTGCTTGAGGACTGAGCATACCTGTACCAGACTTTGACCTCTCTACAATAAGACACATCCTCTATTTTGGGAGCTCTAGCTGCAAAAAATTGTAAGAACCTGAGGATGTTTTCATTTCCATTACCATATTGGTAAGAAGTTATTGGATAATCATGACTCGTGGGCACTCTTCCAGTTTTCTGCCATTTAGTGCTTTGTAAGATGGGCCTTGATGTTGATATTCCTGAGCTGAATGTGGATTTTGCCATTAATTTCAGTAGGAATTGACTTGGGTGTTTAGCCAGTGTGTGCTTCATCTACCTCATCTGTGAAATTGGCATAATAATATTGTAGAAACTTACTTATTTGTGTGAATGAGATCTCTTCCAGATCATAGCTGTTTGTAAATTCTGAAGTGTGAGCACAAAATGGGGTGGGAGGAGAGAATGAAAGATAACTATCCACAGAAACACTGAGGTATTTTAGAGAGATCCTTGGATGCAAAATGCTGACAGTATTACTATGTTCTGTATATAGCTTCTTGAGAGGGATTATTCCACTGTTAGTTTTGTTGTTGGTTTGGATGTTTTGTTTCGTTGATGGTTTTTTTCCTGTCCTGGTATTCTGAATTGTTTTCCCAGGTTTATTGTAATTTCCTCTAGGGATGATTTGTGACACCTGTGTATTCCATACTAAGTTAATTTTATCTTCTGTTTTCAAATTCCACTTTTGTGGTTCATTCACTCATCCATCTTACCTATTTTGTACTGCTTCAGATGTGCTTTGACGCATACATAACCATAAAGTGTATGTTACTTCTTCAAGTACTCGCTGTGATAAGTAGAAACTTTTTTTTCATTTGTTGTCTTGACTAGCCTTCAGTCCATTTCCATGGTATACCATTTAAGTAATAACACCCTTTCTCTAGTGGATAATGCAGCTCTATAAAAACACTTTCAGATCAGCAAAACTATTGCATTCAGACTTAATAATTGCTGCTGAACAGAAACATCTGTCTGTGAAATTTCTACCTTCTTGCATCTATAAATAGAGGCAGATCCCATGTAAGGTAAGTATTGATTCCATGAAACATTTGGCCTGCATGCACAAAATTAGAAAGCATCAGGCGGGGCAAAATGCGTTACAAAACATGTATTTATGCTTATTACAGCACTGTGGGACATGTCTTCCTCATGTTTTAGGATAGCAAGGAAAGAATAGGAATATTGACACAAGCACATTTGGGGTGGGCATGCAAGAAAATTAAAGATGATGAGGAGTGCTTTGTGTTCTGCATTTGTTCTCCAAGAAGGCTTGAAGTAATAGTGTTTTATGTTTGCAGAAAGCAGTTTCATCTCCCTTTCTATCACACCAATAGAAAGACAGATGTAATGCATTTTACAGTAAGATACAAGCTCGTATTCTAGTTCTTACTGACAAAAGTCTGTTTGAAGAGTGGTTAGAGTGTTGCTTTATATCCATTGATAGCGCTTCTTCTTAAACTCTTTCTATTCTAAGTTTTTAACCTGGCTGATTATTTATTAGAAGGTATAAGGAGCTTGTTTGAGTTAGAAAGTGCACTGCATAATATTAGTGTATTTTTAAATAAAATCATAAAATATTTTGCATTATTAAAATAGAATCCACTAATTATGCTTTGGCTGTTGTATGCTGGTCACGTTGGTTTATTTGAGTTTTGTTTACTTTTATTAAGACAGTTTTCATGTGAAAATATAATTTACAACTACAAATGGCAAGTTAGATTAAAAGTATCCTGTGAACTTTCCTTATTCATAGGAAAAAATAAATTTGAAGTCTCAAAATATTTCATCTGGATCAAAACAAGTTTTATAGTTGGTATCACAGACGTCAGGAGTCCCAGGGATCACTTTTCACTCATCTCTGTCTAGACAATAAAGAATTCATGTAGAAACTGCATTTGATTTCTGAGATAGGACTATTTAACAGTTAGTTCACTGTTTTACATGTTAGTTTAAATGAGCAGTTTGGTTTGTTGTTTTTTTGAGTCCCTGTTAAATAACTGGCTCTCCTCTGTTCATATTTCATTGTGCCATGGCATAACACTTGTCTCAATTATTTTTTCTTCCTCCTTCCTTCACTACTGCTTCGTATTGCCTGTTAATTTACTTATTTCATTTTCCTGTCTTGGTTCCTACTTCTTTTTTCCCCACTGTTTTTCCCCTACCTGGTCAGGGTGGTGATAATAATGAAGAGGCATTTTCTGAAGTGATGAGGTCCTTCCAGCTAAGAAAAATCCAGCTAAAACTGTGTAGATTTCCATTCTAGTCTTAAAACGTGCATACAGTTATACCAGACCCAACAGTGATGTTTGAAGCTAAATGGCTTCAAAAAGAAAACAATTTTCATTTTTCATCAAAAGCTTCCTTCCTAACAGTTCTAGAATCTTCAGATACTGTTTATAGCGGTATTCTGGAATGTATTACCCAATATAAAAAAAATCAGGAAACCAACTCTCTGTCCAAGAGAGCTTAGAAAGGAAGACCAAATCCTGCAATCAATTGATGCAGACAAATGCCACTCCATTAATTTAATAACAGTTTTCTGCAATCTGCTTTCAGGGCTGAATCTTACACAAACAGCACAGAGGAGATTTAGACAGAGTGACATAATCTTGGTGTATGTTTTGTGCTGTCTTTCAAGTGTTTGCTATCCTTACCCTATGCAATCACTCCTTGTGCTGTGCCCTGCCTTGCCCTCCTATCAAAGGATGTGCATACTGTAGATATTTCCTAGCTATCTAAGTGCCAAGGTAGATAAAATTGAGGAATTCAAAAATTGCTGTCTATATAGCTGTTAAACTAATTTATTCCACCACTTTGAAGGAAATAGTTTTTTTTGTGATGCTTTCATGATTTGATAAGAGGGCTGTAGAATTCATTCCATCATAATTCAAGGTGCTAGACATCTTGTATTCCACTTCAGTCCCCATTGAGTTGCTAACAATTGTCTGCAATCAAAGCACTTGTGGATGTCCCACACAACCTTTTACTTCCTTTTTTCTTAAAATCTGTAATTCGATTTCACATTAAAAGACTTTCCTCAACATACATCTAATATCTGTTGATCCCAAGCTACACAAAAGATTTTTGTTAAAAGATACAGCAGGTCTTTGACTCAAAAAATATCCTAGATCATGATCTGGGGTAAATTCTTACCTATAGTGTATTTAACCCTGTGGAAATGCCATGCAGTGAGTCACAGGATGAAAAAATATGAGCTGCAGCAAATAAAGCCCTACATAAAGATGTAAAGCAATAAGAGACTATTACTTGCCCCTCCCATTTACTTTTTTCTTGCAATTAAGTGAAATTCATGCTGTATCAAGAGGTAGTTGTTTCCTAAGCAACTTATCAGACTCAGTTTCTGTACAATATTGATCATTTCATATTTTTTAACAGCCAAGAGCAGTATAATTGGCAGGTCATACGCTATTGCTTTTGTTGATAAGCTTACTACTTTGGATTCTTTTAGATATACAGCAGTTGAAGCTATTATGAACCTGTAAATCCCAGAAGATTGTCACTATACAAGAGTGAATTCCATTGCCCATGAAAAGCAGAATCAAGGTACACCTGCATGAATAACTTTTCCTGTGTATGTACCTTTATGCTGACAGGCTGATTGCTAATGGGATGGTGTGTGGTGCATGGGGTGGGACATGCTAGATCTGAAAACCTAAAATTACAAGTGAAACCAAGATAAAATATATTGAAACTTTGTTCAGGAAATTTCTACAAGGGTCAACTATATGGTTTATGTTACATGGATTTGTAGCTTTACAGGAGTTGGAAATGGAAATCATGTATCAAAATAAATTATTACTAACATTCTTTTGCAAATGAGAGAATAAAATCTTATTAGATACGCAGAAACAACTCTCATCTGAGTGTTTCTGGTACTATTGCATCTTATCCAGATGCTCAAAAACTCAGGAAACATCACCTTCATAGAATTGTATTCATACCTGCCTGTTGAGTTGCAGTGAAAAGAATATTATTTTTTTTAAGCGGAATTTTGGCCTTGTTACTCATATTACTTGTGATACAGGGCTACTGTTCTTGGGCTAGCATAAATCAGCATTTCTTCTGTCTCTATTGACTTGAATGATTGGGTCACTTGGGAACCTGTCTTGAAATTCTTACTCCATCTGAAAGCTTATTTAGCATAATCTATATATTTACAGCAAACCATTTGAAAAACACTTTAGAGTTCTCAGTACGTGGCCTGGGGTAGTGCTTGTGGTGACAGGAATATACTGCTACAGTCAAGAGTTGACAAGACAAGCAATTTATGATGTTGCTTATAGCCTATTTCTGGCATAATGTCACATGCTGGTCAGTAAGAATTGTGGGTCATTTATTTAGAGTACTGCAATTTTGGGGGGGTATTCTTTCACACTCCTCAAACTTGAAAGCTAAGAATCAAAATCTGCAATTGGCATTTAAGATATGACCATCTTTGCTGGCTTCTCTGTGAGATTACAGTACTTGTAATCTAATTGAGATATTTTTAGAGCTAGAAGCTTTGTATCCAGCTGGGAACCAGGTTGTTTCCCCATTGTAAGACATGCAAAACCTTAGATAGCAATCCTTAAACATGTTACATGAATAGTTCTGCATCTTGCCAATACTGGTGTTCACACCAGTTATTTCCTCTCCTTTTCAATCAAACACACAGACACAAGTGAGAAAAAGAGGGGAACGATTTCTTTGACAAGTTGCTTAAAATAAATAGAAGATTTTGGAGGTGCTGAGAAATTTTCAATGACAAAGATAGATCAGATCCTGTGGTCTGAGAAAAAGTGGTACTCGCAGAAGTGCATAGCAAAGCATGAAACCTTTTGCAAAAGGAAAAGTATTGCATGACTTTGTACTCTATGTCAATAAATAGTGATGATACCCCTATCGCATAGGCTTGTTTGGACACACAGAGTCTGGAATGGTGTTAAGGCAGTTTTATTGATATAGACCCATTTAGGCAGTGGTGCATTTACAGCTAGGAAAAATAATGAGTTTTGCAAATCATCCCAAGCATGGCTCAATAGAGCTTTTACACTTCCAAAACCCAAGGATATACATTAATTTTCCATGTATAACGCACTGTGATATCCATGTGTATTGAATTTTTTTGAGATATGTTCCATTCCTTTTTGCTGGAATAGCCCAACTGAGAGGAAGTTTTACTACACATGGCATAGTGGTACTCTGGGCCCAGAATGAGTGTTCCCTGATTATTAGTGCATACACCAGATCAGAGAACAAATGCTAGATACATTGGCATAGCTTGAATTCTTTGGGTGTACTATGCTAACATTCCCATGGAAATATGATGCTTTTCTGTCCCTGATTTTTATGTTGATATGTAAATCAAAAATTCCTGTCAGTCCAACACTATTACCAGCCTTTAGCCTCAGGTTCTTGTTGATACCTGTTTCATATTCAGACATGGTGAATGAAACATTTATGTGGTGCAATGGTAATTAATAGCAGAGACTCAGAAAAAGTTCAGAAATCAGAAGTGTAAGATGTAGTCCCAAGTTAGTTTGCAGGTGAGTTTCACAGAGCAGGATTAAAGTGTTTTACTTTGAGACCTCCTGTTCTTATATGATTGCAGAAGAAAAAACAAACGTGTTATACATCTAAAATAAAATGATTCACTGCACAGAGTATCCACCATCTTCCTTTCAGTGCTATATTTCAAGAGGTTTGGCAGTGAGGCAGGCTAGCTGTGTGAGAACAGAAACCTCCACTGGTGAGCCGGGGGACTGGCTCTGCAACATCAGCCGTGGAACAGAAAGCTGAAAAATGGGAGTGGGTTGGTGGTGGGTGTGTAATTTTAACAAATACTTAAACATTCTTTAACTTAGTTGCTTGGGTTTAGGGTTTTGTTTTTGTTGTTTTGTTTTGGTTTTTTTTGAATACCCAAATGAGACATTTTATATTTATCACACACACAAAATCTCATCTGCTTAATCTGGAAAAGTGTATTTTCTCTCTCTGCGTAATTCCAGTTGTTAAAAATGGGAGAAGGTGGTGAAAAAATGTCTTGATGAATTCCCCCCAGACCTCCAAAAGGATGGGTTTTTTTGTGGTGTGGTTGTTTTTGTTTTGTTTTGTTTTTTTTTTTTGTCCCTCCTTAGAAGCTGATACTTACTTGATCTGAAAGGCACAATGTGCTGTTTTAAGGCACTGACAGTGGGGAAGAGGGAGGCACGATGTGTTCCCCCCACAGGAAATGCCGCCAGTGTTTAGCGGGAGGGAGCCGCTCCTCACCGCGGGGCGAGGGGCTCCCCTGGCCCGGCTTCAGCGGCAGGTGGGTACCGCCGTGCCTGGCACGGGGCTTCCCCTCTCTTTAGCGCTCCAGCCAAGGGAGCTGCCGGTCCGTATTAAATGGCTGCCTGCTTTTCGGGGCTGCCGGCTGTTTTATGGGTTTGCCGTAGATTTCTTTTTATTTTTTATTTTTTTTAGCAGCCATGCCATGTCTCCCCCCCCACCCCGCTTCCGCAGGTGAGGCTTCATCCCACCACCTCGCTGTCCGCCTCCACCTCAGCCCTTCCTGGGGAACGGCCACCCCCTTCCTGGCCCTGCATTCCTCCCAGCTGCTCCTACTCCCCGGCCGGGTGCGTCTCTGTGCGGGCTCGGGGCCGTGCACACCCGGGTCGCCCCCCCGGCCGTGAGAGGCGGCTACCTTCGCTTTCTGTGAAGCACAGGAGGCGGTGGCCCGGCCCGGGGGCGGCGGGGCAGGGCAGGGAGGGGACTGTGCAGTGCTTGCGGGACTGAGCTTGCCGGGGAGCGAGCGGGTTCTTCAGCCCGCCTGGCTCTCTGTGCAACACCCCCACCCTTGTCTCTCCTCCCCCCACCCTGTGGTGGTTTTTTTTTTTCCTTTCCCTCCTCCACCCTCCTGCAGCGAGTTAAATATTTCTTTTGTTAATTGACGCCCCAAGTGTTCCCAATCTCTTCCCCGCACAGTCCGGGCCGGCCGAGGCCGTGTGCACGCCCAGATCCGCTCGGTGAAGCAGCACAGATCCGCGGGGCCGAGCGGGTATGTGCGTGAGGAGGAGGAGAAGGTGGTGTAAAAGGAGCTGCGAGCACAAACCAGATGTGCGAGGAGTAATTTAACTCCGGTGTTTGTTGTTTTTCGGGGGTTTGGTCTTTTCCTTCTCTCTCTCCTATCTCTTTTTTTCTGCTCAGGATTTAAATGTCACTCAAAGCATCCCCAAATCAGCTTTCTGCTCGTCTCCTGTTTCTTCCGAGGCATTAATTGGATCACACGCTGCATTTGAAGAGCTTGGGTGTTTTACCCACGAAGGTAAGTGGGTTTATGAACCTTCACCGGGTCTGGATGGTCACTAAAAGCTCGACTGCCTTTCAGGGTGGTGTTTTTCTTCCCCTTCTCCCCCATCCCCGTGGCCAGGCTTAGCTCTACCTGAGGAACTTGCATCCCTGGGTTAAACACCGATCGATATATGGAAAATGCGCCGGCGGGCCCGGCTGGGGTGGAGCGGGGCCGCGGGGGCTCCGCGCCCGCCCCTCAAGCACCAGCAAATGACCCGTGGGAGCCGGTGGAGGCACCCGGCGACCCCCGCAGTCCCCAGTACCTCTTCCCCTGGAACAGCGCCTGGCAGCACAGTAAGGAAAGATACAGCCTAATCCCCTCTTACAAGAAACTATTCGTCATCATTTTTTTTTTTTCTTTTTCTGTGAGAAATACTGTAGGCGCCCATCTCCCCTCCTCCCCTACTGCCCGCCCCCGTCGCAAGCGCCGGCTCCTTTGCCCGCACCTTGCCTCGCTTCAGGCGGTTCTTTCCAGGGACCAAAAAGTTAAGCTGCCCCTTTTCCCCCCACCTGCCCCTGGCGCCGTACGTACTCTGTGCATTCCCCTTTTTAACCTATTCCCCCTCCTGT
>JAHREE010000308.1:1113591-1179283 GCA_033628505.1 Tringa tobata | reverse complement strand
CCACCTGGCCGCGCTGCCACTCCGCGGGGCGCCGCGCGGAGGGGTCTGCTTCCGCGCACCTGCCCGCGGGGCCGCGCCCCGCCCCGGCTCCACCTCTTCAGGTTCATGGGGAAACGGAGTCGAGGTTTTAGTGGCAATCTTGGTTTCTATGTCTTTTTCAATTTTTGTTGTGTTATTAATAATTTGCCATTTTGTCCTAGCGCTGCACTTTTGATTAAAAAAACAACCAAACAAAAAAGGGGCTTTTACTTCTGTGTGTATCCAAAGCTTCCCCCTTTTTTTTTTTTTTTTTTTTTAATAGCCTGTCATTATTTTGGATGGTCATGGCCAAGTCAATGATTTCACAAGTTTAATTTTTCAAGACATTTGTCTCTTACCTAAATAGTTTGAACTGAGTGTGCTTCAATGCTGAACTTGTTCATAGCATAACAACTCAACACTTCTTATGTTTTGCTTTCATTACCTGGGAGACTAATGAAGTATGGGAGAAAATTGAAAAAGTCTCAGATTCATACTGTGGAAGAACCTGTTCTTGGGTTAGATTAAACTGTTCTAACACTTTTCATATTTGGAAATGTTTGGGGTCAAGTTTTGACCTTTTTATCTTAACTTGCATCTCATTTGGTTGAGGACATACAATTTGGCCTAATACTCTTACGGGCTTATACAAGAAGGATAAAATAAGGACTCTGAAGTGTTGTAGCAGAAAGTGATAGAAAATAAATGTGTTTTTGTGAAATATTTATTATTAGTGATAGAAGTTTACTGTTTGAAACAAACTTTCCATTCTTGAAGAAGTTGTAAAGAAACCTTTCTAAATACAAATGTGATTTTATGGATACTGCTGTAGCTGTAAAGATGTATTCAAAAATAAGATTTTGAAAGTTATTGGTTGTGTTAATATCATTCTACTACTAAAATATTTTGTTTAATTTCTCAGTGCCATGTTTAAGTTCTCAGACATATTGGACTGAATTAATTGGCAAACATTTGTTCTCAAACTGGATACATTGTATGATGTACAGGAGTTTTTTCATAATGTAAAGTATAGCCCTTGGCCTAATTTGAAGTTGACATTACTGTTGGTTTTACTGTGAGACTGGGAGGTCTTGGTGACAGGGAGCTTGTTACTGCTCTTTTTCAAGATATCAGAAACACTTGATAATTTCACCTTGAGCAACATTACTTGTGAAATATTTCTAAGTGGCTAAAATGGGCTTCCAGACTTTGTTTCACTAAACTTGTAATTTAGTATTGTACCTTCAGGAGCTTTAAGTGCAAAGAAAGAAAATTGCATTGTGTTTTAAACCACTTGCTTTTCATTAAAAGAACTGTGGGTTGAAGAAAGATGATGTACTGAATTGTTTCTTAGGCAGCCATGAGCAGTGTGGGAATGCTGAGAGTTTTCTTGATGGAACTGTGATCTACTAGGTCAGTGTTATATCCTTGCACTTCTTCAAAACTGGAAGATAGTGCCAAATGTTTTTTTTTCTTCTGAAAAGAAAAGATAGTGAAGATTCTTGTGAATCTTCTTTTCTTTGTTTCTTCCAACGATTTTCTAGAAATTTGGTCTCCAATTAAAGGTGATAGCATATCAGAATGCTGTGATCTGACACTTGGAGACTACCTATAAAACTGAGTGGTATTCTTAGTGTTCTGTAGTCAGTTTATTGTGTTTCTATAATAAAATGTTTGACCTTCATGAGAAAAGTCTTTTCAGACTATCTGCAGAGCTCTGGGCGCAGTGTGGGGGAACCTATAGGCAATTTTGTCCCATACATTTGTCTAAAGCGTTTAAGCTCTGAGCTTATTTTACTCTAAGAACATACTTATTTCTTAAAACCAGGCATTCATTTTATGTATTTTTTTTTTTTTCATTTACTATTTCAGAAGAGATTCCAAACTGAGATTGTTTGCTTTATCTACTTAGCAGCAAAATGTAACAGTTCATTTTACAATGATCTGTATAACATAACAAGTACTTGTGTACCTTGATAGGCCTGAAATAAATGAGGAGCCAGAGTCATGCAAGCAAACAACAAAATACTTAGTATACAAGGCCTTAAATCTTTCCTTCCAAAGTCAGCAGAATTGGAGGTAGAAACCAGGAGGAATACCATTGGATGATAGCTGATGCAAAGCCTTCTGAGGTAATGAGAGGCACAGAATATTTTGGATTTATGGATGTATTTGCTGAACCATAGGCTTGTTGTTGCTTTGCCTGTAGTCATGGCAAACCACTTGAGATAAAGGCAAATCACTGGGATCATGTATTAACATTAACGGGACCAAACTTTTCCCTTGAGAGAAAGGCTAAACAAGCGTAGTTATTTAGCTTGAGATCATTTCTATTAATTACAACATTAACTTGCTGTAAAATTATCATACTTACATTTCTCTTCTGGTCTTGACACATTCCATCTACCATATATATTTGTGCCTCTCTGCAGGCAGAAGGCTTGTCTCCAGTGACATGAAGTAAATCATGAAGTTTTTACTTTGTTGAACAGGAGAATTTAGAGTCACTGTTGTAGAAAGTAAGTGTGCCTTTAGGATGTTCAAGAATATTATTGTTTACTTTGAGTTCTTAAAGAGTTGATAAACACTTCACATTGTAACAAACTCATAGTATAACAGGCTTTACAGCTGCCTTCCATATATTTCTTCTATGCAACAGAGTTGAAACTGTAAGCTGTTTTAACCTTTTGTAGTCAGAACCTTGAACTGGTATATATCTTAGTTTTCATAAAATGGTTTCTAAGTACTGGTACTTGTAAACCTAATTCTTTCCAGCTCTGGGGAACACACTGAATACACATGAGAAAAGTGAGAGAGCGCTTGAGGCATATGTGGTTGCTGACAAATGTTGTGACTATTTGGACTCTTTTTTTTTTTTTTTTTTTTTTTTTTTTCCAAAGAAATAATATACATCAGGTAATGATTTTAGGCAGTGCAATAATGATTATGGCTAATTCCACTCACGTCTCTGAACTAGGCCCTGCAGTACTGTTGAGTGTATGTTTTATGCTAGTTATACTGTAGATTTTTTTTTTTTAAGGTTTCTCTTATTCAGGTAATGATGGAAAACAACCGTGCAGAGGTGTGGAAGCTACTAAAATAGTATTTCTAGGCTAATGAATTTGATCTTACATAAGATTAGTTGTATTGCAGTGAGTCTAATGCAATGTTCTCAAGATAGTTTCTAGGTGTTTCTTACTGTACTTGAATTTTCTTCTTATCTTCCTTTTCCTTAGTACTAAGTACTCATTGTAAAACACTATTTCCAGAGAGCTTAGTAGTATCTTTTCTGGGTTTTGTTTGTTTGTTGTTTTTGTTTATAAATAAACAATGCTAGCTGGGCTGTTACATTACCACATTTTCATCTCGTTAGTTAATTATTGGAGTAGACCCCTTGACAACAGAACAACTAAGACTGTTCTCCGTTCTAATTTTCTCCTCTTTCCTCTGAGAAGTTCCCTCATAAACTGTTTTAAAAAATTGTTACAGGTTCATTAAGAAGTATAGAAATAAATTTTCTTCCCTAGACACCACTGAAGACTCCGCATAACATGTTGTGCATTTGATCTATCTAGATGAGACATGAGGATTTCTATGGATAATGTCAGTCATGTGGTGGTTTTCAATGTCTTGGCTTATTCCCTATTAAATAGGTCAACTTTTTTTTTTTTTCTTCCTTGGTCTGTGGCTATTCTGAGATTCTAGTACAGGATGTCTTGAAAAGAGAGAGGAATGTTCCATGGATATTTATTTATTTTACCCAGGAAATATACACTTTTTGAAGTAAAGGGTTGTATATTTAATTAAATATAACTATTTGTGCTGTGGGTGATTGAGTGTCTGCAGAGAGAAATCTGAACAGTTTGTTTAATTTAAATGATTTGCTTGCTTATCATTGTACAGATTTGGCATGCGGACTCAGTATGTATACATGGAGTTAAATAGATACAATAGATTGGTTTGTCTTAGTGTGAGCCATTAGGGTTGATTAAGTGCATAATCCTTCCATCAAGTGGGAGCTGGAGAAACAAAGGAGCTGTTACCATCTATCGGGAAAGGTTTACTTATTAGTATATGCCAAGTTTTACACAACAGAATCTAATAACTTCAGAGCTGGGGGAGGGAGGGGAAGAAAAAGGCTTTTTAATATTATATTTAATCTCTATATTTGACACATGCCAAAGTTGCATAAAATACTAAATATAATATCCACAGATCAGAATATTCTCAGTCTTGAAAAGAGACACAGCTGTAATCTGCTGATACACCTACAAATTTCAGTAGCTTTTGATAATAGAAAGCCACAACTGGTTTTCTTAGAATCTCTCCCATTTTCTTGAGGTATTTTCAGTACAGGACACTAACAAAGCTCAAGAGACATAGGTTTAGATTATGAAAGCAACAAGAGCTGTGTGGCTACTTCTCAAGTAGCAGCAATTATCTTTGTGTGAAAAGGGAAGAGATGGCTTTTGTTATAAAAAAGAAATGGGGGTTAAGAGGTAAGGAAATAGGATGGAGCTGTTCCAAACAAGAAAACTCAGGGCAAAAGTTCTGGTAAAGAAAAATGAAGAGAAAGAAAATCATAGAACAGGAAAAAGTGCCCTATATATGTCGGTACAGAAAGAGGTGAGGAAAATTGTCCCAGTCAGCAATATCTCCTTTTGTTGATCCATTCCAGTTGCACATGTTGCTGTGCATGATCCATAGAGAGAATAAGGACAGGACAGAACTGAAAATGCATTGAAAAGGAAATACGAGAAATATTGGGAAAGCGTTACTTCCCTAATCCTATATACTTCCGGTTGCTGGAGTCCATTTGCTTTATTATTTCCCGTGTCATAGATGCATGTGCTTTTTCACACAAAATTGCATTTCTCAGAGGACAGTTTGAATTTGGCTGTTGCAGCACACAATGTATATCTTGGAAGGGAGCACTTTACTGAAAGCCCTGTTTCACCGGTTCCTTCAGTTACTGTCTGGGATAACATCACAAGACCTTTATTTTCAAACTGGAGTAAGTTACATGAGTATAGATTTACATTTCTTGTTACTGTGTCTCAAATTTATGTGTTTTCCTTTCTTAGCTTTTAGGTATGTAAAAATAAGTAAGAGCTACTGTGTTTAAGTAAAATGTTTATTCTTGAGGACCAAACTGAGTATTCCTACTTGTGGTATGCTACCTGTGGATTGAAGTTTTCATGTTGCTTTTGCTAGAATATATGTAGCCACAGTATGAAATTATTTCTCGAGGTCATATATGCAGGAATGTAGTGAGTTTGTAGCTACTTTCATAAACTACTTCAGAAGCAGTAGTATGTATATTTATGTACGTTATGTGTTGCCTATATTATATCTATCTAGAAGCATGAAGTCATTCTTGTTTATTTTGAAGGTCAATATAAATGGTTTGTTAATTGGATGGTACTTCTGGTGTGCTACTGTGTTGCAAAACTTGAATCAGTAGAAAATCTTGTTTCATTGTTGGTGATTTTTTTCAAAGCCATCACTTACTTCAGCAGACCACAAGATGGTTGTCAGTAATTTAAAGAGATTGCCTTGGAGGTGATTTGTACAACTAAATAATTATTGCCTTCTTGTTTTTAGAAAGCCTTGACCTATAAATATTTAAGTAATTTGGCTCTTGCCATAGAAGAATAGATATATTTATCTTTAATATGTTTTCTGGGCAGTGTCTTGGTGATAAAGCATGGAAATGAACATGAAGTGTACTTTGTTAGGTCCTACTATAGGCTGTTTTATTTCATAACTTCTCTATTGAAAAGCACATAAAATCTTTATAGATGAACCACATAGTAGAATGAAAGATTTTTCTGTTGTGCTCTACAAACTTGTCACAAGTTTAAGCTGTTCCCATGGTCGTATTTGTGCTTCTTAGTGACTCTAAAGTCTGTCAGTGCACCATGACTAAATCCTTATTATTCCTCCCTCCCTTTTTTTATCCTTGTACCCCATGCAGCCCTCTGCAAGGCTTATAGTAGAACCTTTAGCCTTCAACCATGTTGAAGTACAGTTTTTAATAGTAACAATTATTTTATTTTTCTAGAAGTAATCCAGATTCCTTGTAGACGTTTTGTGGTTAATGCTGTAGGTCTTTGCAAGTGCTTGTATGAATTACGTATGCAAAATTCAGTCCTTTCATTTCAAAGGAGGGTGCTCATCCATGAGAAAATCTTTGAAATGCCTCTTTTAAGTAATGGAAGATAACATCTTGTTTGTCTTTATAGTTAAGAACTTTCAAATAGTCATATGTCTTGAGTTATTAATACTGAAAAATTGGCTACTATGGATGGATGCAATCTGTAATTTAAAAATAAATGAATGTGCATAATTACATTAAATTGTAGGCATACTGTGGGTTGACAAAAAGATAAACAGGATAGAAACAGCCTTTGTGCTTTATTGTAATTATTTTTACTACACTTTTACAGGGATTCCCACCCTGCTCACATTACTTGACAGCAGTGCTATGTACAATGGACATATAATGGCTACTATAACAGAAGCCTTGTAGGAATAGTGATATCGTAGGCATATTTACAATTATAGTCTTACCCGGACTTAGCGTGCTCTCACTTTATAGGTTTTTGTCTATGAAGATCTTTGCATGCAAATTATTGGGCTAACTATTTTCAAATTAACTAATCAATGCAAAGATTCTCCCAGACTTGGAATGACATCTGCTACATGTGTCCTTTTTGTATGAGTTTTGCAAACAAGTATGTAAATACTCCCCAATCAAATGAAAATTTCTGTTCTAAATATGAAAAGACATTTAGTATTCAGGAGGTTGACATGCATGCAACTGAATATAGAATTTGTGGATCATATTTAATATAGGTTATCACAGGTCAGATAAAGCATTTCAAGTCTGAGCTCTTCTCATGTCCCCAGACTTAAAGAACCGGGAGACTGCTATTTCTCTTTATTTTGAGCTGCTCTTTGCATATCTTCATAAAGGTAAAATCCTATTAGTTTCTTATTCTATAAATACTGAGAGAGGGATTCATTTGTTAGTTGTCAAGTAATAATAATTTAGCTATATGGGAAAAAAACAACCCTTCCGAGAGATGCATTTTGCATTTCAAGTGAATGCTGTTGTATTAGATATGGCAGTTCAGAGTATTTCCACTGATTTTTCTTACAGACAAACCACTGACTCATTTTGATTGTGCTGAAAGACACAGCTCTATAAAGTTTGAACAAGTAGAAGAATAAAATACAGAAAGTTTGGCCTTGGACGAGTATAGTATATTAAATTTTCTGAATGAATGCATATTAAAAAAAAATAATAATCCAGCTGCTTGAAGTGGAAAGTCCTTGTTCCAGTGCTTACTCTCTGGACTATTTCTTATTTCTTTTCTTCTTTAATGAATAGGCATTTCCATTAAGTAAGCAACTCTGTGAAAATTGATTAAAAAAACCCCAGAATTTTTATTCACAGTTGGGTGTCCTGATTGCAGCTCTTGCATGTCTCCTTCCGATGGTCATGAGTTTTGAATTCTTCGCCGCGTAGTAGGTTGGGTGCAGTGAACCTCTATTATAGATAGCTTATTAGCCTATGGTGCCTGCAAATGGAAGTATTTAGGTTACAGAGGACCAGGAACAGAGGTCTTTCATGTGATGAATTAACCTATGAAGGGCTGCCAACATTTCTTTACCTTCTCCTCTGTAGCTGGATGTGTTTTTGAATTACAGTAGCCATGACTTGCTGTTATGTTAGGCATAACAAGTATATCTGCTTTACCTACTTCTTTAAATGTTGTAGACCTGTCTGAATGAGCTTAAGTAGAAACAACCTGCTTGCTCACCTGGAACAGCTCCATCCTGAGCAGAAGTGCAGTACAGATCTCTGGGAACTAAATAGTCAAAATGACAGAAACTTGTGAATGTAACCTTTTCCAGAGATTGAAAAGTTGTTTTCGATTGACATAGGGCAATGGGCCCTAGTGTGAAAAATGTCCTAAATGGTTTTTTTTAGATATCACCCTTGAAGCAAAATGGGGTAGAAAGCATAGAATTAGATTAAGGTCATGCCAAACTCATTTGAGGTGAGAAGAAGGTCTTTCATATATTTTCATATTTTGGGATGTCTAAGAACTGTGACTCTTCTGATTTAGATTTTCAGAAGTGTTCCTCATTCAACTTGTTCCATTGCATATAGCTGTGAAGTAGCTAGAAGTTCCTGTTGCCTTCAAGGTACTGAAGGCATTTATTTTTTTTGTTGGTGGGAACTACTTATTAAAATATGTAATAATTAAGTGTCTGATTTGGGTACTGAAGCTTTTTGAAAAACTATTCAATGCCATGGATGCATAGCCTTTTTGGAAATCTGGTCCTAATGTTTATTGTAGATTAATTTTTATATTTTCTTTTTAATGGAAGTTTAAATTGTTTTTTAATACTTTGAACAGAGATCCTTTCTGCTTAACTGAATAGAATTAGTGCTCAAATTTGTTATTCTCTCTATAGGCCAAAAAAAGATATTTTGTTTAAAAAAATATACAAACTTAATTGCATCCATTTAGCAAAAGTAGTAAAATATTGTTAATTCCTTATGGTCCATAAGGGTAAATGCGTAACAGTTATTACCCAATAGTCCAGAAGTTGTTATGGTCCATTGTGCAATCCATATTTGTTTCTTCTATAAAGTATATTTTTGAGTTAACAGACCCTGCAGCTCTAGAGGAGTTGTAGAGGATTGTGGATTCTTTTTTTTTTTCCTCTTTCAAGGACTGCTTACCCAATAGGCTCTGTTGGCTCTCTCAGGAGTGTCAGGGTAACAATGTTAATCCATGTTTGACAAGATGTGCCCTGAAGGAGTCGTAAAATTTAAGTAAAACAAAATTAGTTTGAAGGTCCAGTAGAATGAGTTTCTAAATCAAATAATTTAGGAGTGTAACTTTTTTATTATTCCTTATTATGAAATGATTTATACTTTTGGATAACATACAGGGAAGAAGGAAATAGGATTAAACAAATATAGGCATCATGTTTACAAATGCAAAGCAGCATTTTGCAACTAATTGCATCATTGTCTCGTGTAAGTCCAGAAATGACCAAAGAAATCTTTTAAGCAGTCTGAAATCTTCCTAAAAATTATGTGAACGCTCAGTCTGGTTACACTGTCCTGTTGCTCTTTTGCACTGACGTTTTGTGATGCGAGATGCTCTTAGGAATTCCTCCCTAATAGAACAGAGATGCAATGTTTATATCTTGTAGTGTATGCTACCTTAGGTTGCTCAGGATAAAATGCTTAGCAACCTAAGTAGATAGAAAAATGACTTGCAAAATTACTCTTTTTCAATTTTGAAAGAAGCCTTTTCAAAGGTGTTGGAATGTTTACTGAGTTAAGCATAGCTGAAACATTTCGTATCAAGTTTCAGTGAAAAATATTATAGCTGATGTGCAAGTCCCTAAAAATAGATTTGTAACAGAAATGCCAGGAAATCTTTTATTATAATCATTCTCGTTAGTGCAAATGCCTAGAAATAAATACAATTTTCATTAATCTACTATATTGTGACCCAAGTGACCACTTACAGAGGAATCCATACTAATTCTAGTTAACTGGCTGCATTAAAAAATGCAGTTAAAAGTACCCACCTTTGTGCATAGGCCTTGCAGAATGCTTTTGTGAGCTCAAGTCCCACGAGACTGGTTTTGAAGTCTTGAAAAGTGTAAATCTGATGCTGATTTTTCCATTGATATTATTTCTGCCCTGTTTTTACAGAAGATTTGTGAGTACTTAAATGACTTGAAACATAATACAAGATGGCTCATACACGTCTCAGACATTAAGTGTGAAGGGAGACAGGGTAGTAGCCTCCAAGACTGCTGCTGTGCAATTGGTGCTCTTTTGAAGTGAATGGATCTACTTGGTAGTTCTTCTTGGCCAGAAAGTCCTAACACCTTGCTGGCAGCTTTGATTTAAGGATCAGTCCAATCATAGGAAGGGTGTACTTTTTTACTCTTGGGTTTGAGTCTGTACCAAACTTAGTGCACTGGTGAGGCAGCATTAGGAGGCTTATGTGGTGCCTACCAGGGCCAAACTTTGCCTGTTGATAAATGGAAAACATTACTTTATATCAATATCTTTTTGGCATCTTTTTTTTACTTTGAGCTAAATGAATGAAAATGAATGTTTTTGTTCTGAATCATTAAAATAATCTTGGGTAAGGTAGATGGTAATGCAAAGTCTTAAGTGTAGAATTACATTTTGATTAGCTTTTTAATTGAATTGACTTTTTGAGAACACAATGACATATGAGCTTCTGATATGGTTTATGGTTTAGAGATAGACACCTATGCTACAATAATATGCAGTTTTGTTAAAGCATGAAGACAGCAGTTATTTAGTAAAGATTCAGAATGAGAACTTTCAATCAAAATTGCTACTCTTGTATACGTTGTTGTAGTTTAATCAGTTTTATGGGGAAAGAGTTGGTTTTGTATAGAAGTATTGCTTATTTTATGTAACTTAAATCACCTCTTGAGTTAAACTTTTTGAAAACAAGGGATGTGTACATATGTTTTCTCATTAAGTAATTCATACCAAAGAACATTTTCAAATGGAGCACGTTGTACTAGTGGTAGGTAAAACTATTGTTCATTTTTTCTTTTTTTAATTTTAAATAGTTTGCATTTATGCCTTTTGGTATCTATTAGCAAATTTTATTGGGGAAAAAAGCACATTTGTTTCAAACTGGTTATCATATATAGTTAAATAATATATTGACTACAACATACATGACCCTTATTATCTTTATAGGTGTTAGGAACCAAAATGTTATTTAGTTGGAGACAGTAATTCTTCCACTTTCCTCAGTTGCTATCTGATAAGATACCACAGCTAGTAGTGTTTTGGTGGTTTTTGTGGGGTTTTCTTTTTTCGCTTTCTGTCCATACTCTGCTGTGCTTTCTTGATGAATGACATACAGCCATGTTCTTACATCACCATCTTTGAAGTGAATCCCTGTATGCTTGTGGCTGTTTGTAACTCAGTAGTAAAATTGCTGTTTGGCTTTTGAAAATTGTTTCTTGGAGTTGTCTGCTTGAGAAGCATTTGCTGTCAAAAGAAATATGTCACTGTGTTGTTTGGCTGGTGTGGAGGCAAAGGTGTCTCCCTCTGCCTCTTTGAAATTTACTGTTCAGAACTGCAGAATGTCATATTAGAAATGATGTGATGAAACCACAGCATCGAAATTCAGGTCAAATATTAGCCAAAGCTTTTAGTAGTAGAAATACTGGAGGGCTGAAATTGACGGCTTATGTTATTCCTAAAGAACCATTATAATTTCATTGGAAAGGTTATGGGCATAGCTGATTCTACCTTGCGAGAAAAGGAAGGAGTGAGAAACACACAGCAGGGATTCTACATCATAAGTACGTAACTTCATTACAGTTAGCATTCTAAACAAAAATCTTCGTTTATTTTGAACAATGCCTTAAATGGGAAGGAACAGTGTTTGGGTAGCCTTAATTATGAAGTAAAGGGGTAAGCCAATATCTGCATTGCACCGTATTAGGTAATGGAGAACTGAATATTAAATAGATTTTTATAGATTAATATTATTAATGCACTGTTAACACACAAATTAATGCTGTTTAATAGCTCAGATGATAAATGAAAAACTGCATATTCAAGCTTGAAATCAGACTGTTTTGCACAAATTGAAAAATAATTCTGTATATGTGATGGGCAAATTGGGAAAATAATGTTGTAACATATCAGCAGACTAGCCTGCTGATATGAATTTTGAACAACTCAAAATAATTGAGTTATTTTTGTATGACTCAGATATTTACCTTAAATTTTGATTTTTGCCTCTAAAATCGTTCTGCCTCAAAAAGGTATCCTTTAACCTTTCTTTACCTTTTTTATTTTCTTTAAGGTAAGGAAAACCACAGTTAAGCTTAAGTAACAGTAGTCACTAAAGAAACCCAAACAACCCCAAAAACTCAAAACAAAAGCCAAAACAGACATTCTTCTCTGTGTAGACATATAGCAAGATCACATTTCTTTAGTTGCTGGTTTTTATTTCTTTAGGCCTAGTTAGAAAACAGGTGACAAGGAGGAAAGTTTGGTTTGAGAAGGCAGAAAGGCAAAATCTTGAACAAGGGGATCTGAGAGGAATAAGCACATATGGAAGTAGGTCTGGTTCTCTATTATAGCAGGATGGAGTTCTATGCGGCATGGAGTTTATGAAAACAGACTATTTTACATTTCTGAGAGTTGTGATAGGTATGTGAGCTGTACAAAAGCAATAAGGGCAAAAGTAATTTCAGCAGTTAAAAGGCAGTATTTACATGTATTGAATTGTTTGATTTATTTATGGTGGTACGTATAGTCATATGGTAATGTATCATAAGAAATTATATTGTACAGTTTAAACATTTTTTTGCATTCATGAACCTAGAAGGACTCAAGATCTTTACATTTTTATGTGCTGCATCATCAAGGTAACGGTGTTTAGCTGTGTTTGTGGTTGTATCAGATTCCCAGGTATAGCCTTGGAGTGATTTCTTTGACAATAGAGAACTTATACTGTGGCCTGGAATGGGGAGAGAGTAATTTTGCTCCTAAAAGTGATACTTCTCTTTTCTTTCAGATCATAGTTTAATTGATTTTAAAATTATTATTTAAACCTATTGTGGGATGAATGTTGTTTCTGTCTAGTACCTTTAACAGACACTGGTCAGTATATTAGGGAAGACCACATACATTTAGTGATTTGCATATGTTATTAATGTGTTAACTATACCTTACAATTTTAGCTTTACTTTCAGTATGTATTTGAGATGTCTAGCATATCTATTTCCAGCATGTGTCTATACTACAGTCAGGTGAATCTGGTCTGTTTTTTTTTTTTTTTTTTTTTTTTAAATACACCACTTTTTACTCACAACTTCCATCTTGCTTTAAAGCACCCTTATCTGAATCATCAATTGGCTCTTGAGTTGTCAGTAATATCAAATCTATGAAACATATAGTTGGTTTTGAATTTGAAATATTCATTTGCTTTGTAATGTCTGCTGTATAATCGAGGGCTTATTTGAATTTGTCTTAAAAAGGTACACCCGACATTGTATTTTAATTGGTATATGCTACTCTTCCATTGTGCCCCTGTTTTGCATGGATACATGATATTTAATTGAAAATTGTGAGCTTTAAATTTTTTTTCCCCTTGTGCAGTAGTCCAGTTCTAAGCTTCCCACCTCCTTGACTGTTTTCATATGCTACTGTATCCTTTTGCTGTAGGATGGTAAACCATGAGATAATTTGTTCCTTCCCACCTGCTCAGTCTCTAGTTTAGGTTGGGTCCACATTATTGCAGGCAGCATGTCTGGGAGCCCATTCTGCTTTTTGAAAATAGCCTGTTTTTCTTACTGATTATAGAATGAATCTAGGTAGGGGTAGTCTCCTGGAGTAACGTCAGCCCTTGTGACTTTTATGCCCTTCATGAATTTTCCAGTCATATTTTTACTTGCAGTTTGGCCACAACAATGTTGGGTAATACAGGCACACAAATAATGGATGTACTAAAGCTGAAATGCATTCATGGACTTCTTTGTATTGAACATCAGCTGAAGTGCAAACCTCCACTCATCATAGCTGACCTGTTTCTCCACTGATTCATCTTGTTCCAACTGTTTGTTGTTCATTGATTTCTGTCAGTTTGGCCTGACTCTGTGGAGCTTGTTTCTCCCTCTTCCCCTTGTATGCATGTGTAACAATTCCACTCATTCAGCTCCCCTGGTCTGTTACATTTATTCTGCCTGATACAGTAAAACGGTTGAGGATTAATGGTTCAGCATGTGTGAGCATGTTCACAAACAAAAAATTTGAAGTTGAATTTGTAGCGTGTAAATGTCTGACCATCGGCCTTAATCTAGCTGGCACTGCTGTTGTATGATGAGACTGACTGCAGCAATAATGGCAACCCAAGTGCTTACCAAGATAAAAAAAAGAATAAATTCTCTATGTTCTGTCCTCACATCCTCATTTGCTGAGGATACATATCCACATATCCATTAAGACATAAGCATGTGCTAGAAGTTAAACTTGTAAGTGCTTTGCTGAACAGTGTCCTTTCGATCATCCTGGCTTCAGTCTGCGGAATTGAATATCTCTCAGAGTGGGGGAGTTTTCTATTGTAACTAATGGTAAAGTCATAAACAGGATTATGTCTTGAGTTCTAAGTGGCAGATTAGACAACCATCAAGAGAGAAAATCTGTTTTCCAGCAAGTATTCTCAGTGATAAAGAATCTTAGGAGAGAAAGATAAAATGTGATATATAGGCAGAATTGTTTCTATGTGGAATATTTTTTCCAAATTTCCCTTGAGGCATCAGCTGTTCTCTGAATATCTAAGAAGTTCGTTGTGCTTCTGATCAGCTTCCCACACATTCTCACCCACACCACTTTGCTGTGTCATCTTGATGTCATTTTTAAATACTAACAAAAGAAGCATTTTGTTTATAATGCAGAAATAAAAATCTTGAGAGGGAAAAGAATGTCTTTTGTATGTTATTTTAGCAGATCAAAGCTGACTCATGAGTAGCAAATATGAAATAAAGTAATTAATGTACTTGAAATTCACAATTCCTGAGTTAAGGATCTGTTTAAGAGCTACTTTGATTGTAATCATCAGATTTCATAGACTTTTTCATATGGTTGGTATTATTTTTAGAGAGTTTGCCTTCCTGCGAAGTATTACATTTAGAATATATAACAGCATAGCAATTTGTGAAACGAGATATAACTAGTGCTTTAAATAATTGAGTGTGCTAAATTGAACAGTGGCCAGATATACTGGAGGCCAAGTGGGAATATAGAAAAACAACCTTTCTCTGAGTGGAGGAGGGAAAGCTATGATGTAATTTACTTGTCATAGGAATTTTTAGTCAATCCTTGTCATTTACTGCCTTTGTGGTGTCCTGGTATAGGAAGTTCCTACAAAAACCAGAAATCTGCTACTGCCACTGTTGCAGGCAAGCAGTCCTGCAAGTTATCATTTGCACAAAACCTAAAAATTTTAAAGATTACTGAATTTACACTGTGTAATCTCTCGGAACTGGAAGGTGAAAAAATTACTCCTTGAGTAGTCAGTGAAGCTTAAAGCGGTTTCTTCCAGGGAAAAAGGAGAAGGGCATTGATTTTGGGGTGAGAGCTTGATCTTGGTGGCACAATATAACAAAAGTCTTAAAAGAAAAAAAATGTTCCAGTTGTGTGTGAAAATCACTGGCAGTATATGAAAAGCAACAGGAGAAAATTTTTCTGTATTTACTGTATTACGTAACAGTAGAACAAGTGCTCTATCGTATCTCTCCTGTACATTTCTAAACAAAAATCAGTCTAGTTTTAGATTTGTTATTTGATATTTTTCTGGATAAACAAAATACTTATCTCCATTTTTTGTTGGCTATCAGGGAAATTTGGTTGGGATTTTGATTGAACTAGGGTGCTTTTGAGATATTTGAAGTTAAGCCCTCCATGACTATCTAGACAAAAAGAATGTTTAAATTTGAATTAAGATTTAATTCAATTTATGTAGAAGTTGACTTAGTTTTTAAATTTTTGCTTGACAGGGTAATGTGTTTCTTCACAGTGGCATAATAAGAGCATCCAAACTGGGGTATATGGTGCTACAGTCAGTAGCAGATACCAGCCCTTGTAAAGACCCCATTGTGGTCAGGCGAAGATCTTGTGCTCAAAGGAGATGAACTGCAGTTTTTGTCTCAAAGTGGTAACCAATAGTCTAGTTCCCCTACTATCTGAAGATTACTTTTAAAATGTGCATAAAATCTTCTACAAGAACAGGAGAAACATTGTGTGGCTGTCACTAAGTGCGGCGCTTTATGACAGACTTTACTTCTGAAGCTCATTGAGCAAAGGGTTTCCAGAACCAGTGGTAGTGTAGTGCAAACCATCTACTGCAGAAACACCTACTGCTAGGGGGGGCAAGTTTTTTCCCACTCGGATTATGTTTCTGTATTTAAAATCAAACAAACAAAACCAACAAGAGTACAGATAAATATTTTGATCTTCCAGTAACCTTAGTCATAGACTTAGGCATGTTCTTACAAAGGTAAAATGGCTGGAGTTGTTAAATTTTATGGGCAGAGTTTTATTGATGTGTGTTAGATGTATTTTTTTTCTTCCTCTGTTTTTGTAATTATATTCCTGATATTAAGAGAACATGAGGCTTAAATGAACTGATACAAAACACAATGGTGTGTTAGAGAATTAAGGTTTTGGTTAATTCCTTCAATCTGAAGACCTCAAATTCCTCATGAATTTGAGCATAATGTTAAAGATTGGAACTGTTTGTTGAGTTAGACTGATGTTATAGTAATCTGTTGTTTCCCAGTTTTAAATGCATCCATTTAAAATCTGGCATACTAAATACTGGTCGACCTTCTACAGCTGATTAAGGCGAGATGGGCCAGTGGCTTTTTGTTTCCTTTCATTTTATCCTTATATCTACTTACAAGAAAGAATTGGAGAGAGAATGAACCTACGTTGTTACATTAACTGTGGATGGGCATTAACGGTTATGTCTATTGCTTTTCAATGAATTAATTATCTAATTATCAGTGTCTTAACATATGATAAAAAGTTTAAAAATATTGGGAATACCTGGGTTTCAGGAAGGCCTCTCAATTCTACCAAACTGTTACCAATCCTGGTTAACAGAAGGGTGAATTAGCTTCTTTGTTAGACTTTTAACAACATCACTGTATTAATCATCTGAATAGTAAAAGCTTATGTGAGAGCAGACTTTTCTCTGATGGTGGAGCTCCACTATCTCTTGTGCCTTGCTCCCAAGATGCTACTTATATCTTTAAGTGATGTGGAACAATGGTGCTCTTCACTGTATCACCTCTGTACACCTCTGACACAACATTTTACACAAGTGGCTACATTATAAATGAGACTTCAATTTTGTGGTGGCATTATTACTGACTTTAGAAAATTTTCCCTCCCTCCAGCACCTAAGTTACAAGAATTAACAATAACAAATATTTTTCTTCTAAAAGTATTGATTGCTAATTCACACTTGGAATTTAGATAAATCTTTATTCATGAAGGTAAGAACAGTTGCCGTATTGCTTCTGTCTCAAGTGAAGTCTTCACCAGCAGAAAAGGATTGCTACGTTGGGCTGTTTTCCCTCATGTTTTCTAAATATAACTCAACAGCAGTCTGGTTCCTGAAGCCATCTGTATTAATATGTGTAGAGAAAATAAAATATCATATTAGTCATTTATTTTATAAGTGAGCATAGCTTGGCAAAAATGAAATTAATTCTTTGTAAGGAAATAGTCTATTAAGTAAAGACAAAGTTCTTAATGTGCTACAGCATAGAGATTTTATGAGACTAGTGATTGTGCTTGTCTCCTGTTTATAGGCACCGAACTGTGGAGGCAATTTCACAATGTTTTTTTTAAGACCTGGTTTTGAGAGAGTAGTAATTATTCACCTTCCTCTGAGATTTTTTCACTTCCCCTGTTTTCTGCCTAAAGCATTGTCTGATAGGAAAAGGGTAATGATTTGTCTAAAAATGAACCAGAGTAGCATGAGGGAAGGAGGTTTAAAGCGAATAGGTGGAACTCAAGCAAACCAATTGTTCCAGCATAACAGCAGTATCAGCTTTCCTTAATTATTGTCTTTATGAAAATAGCCTTTTAAAGTGACACAGGCAAAATAAAATAACCAGCATTTCATCTTGTCTGTAATGTTGCTAATGTTTTTCTTATACTCATATTTTTTTCTGTTCTTTCTTTGATTTGTTGCCTTTGTATGTTTGTTTGTTTGTAGTGATAAATCACAATCAAACCTTTCTCATCATTCATACCTACAAAGGTATTCACAGAAGGGCAACAATTTAAAAGTAGCCTTTCTTGATTTACCATCATTAAGATTTTATAGGTGTACTCTTCAGTATTCCTCTATTCCACTAGAAAAGGTTATGCTGTCATTATATTGTGAACCAAAGCTGTGGGCTACAGTTCTTCCAGGAATCCGTCTGCTTGACAGTGAGACACTATATACTCTCAGTATGATCTCTCTGCCCAGTCCTCCATGCATTGCTGCTATTACTCTGCATTCCTTCATATTTGTGTGGTGGTTTTTTCTGTTTGATTGGGTCCATCTTATCTATACTCTTTCTTTTCTGAATTAAGGTGTGGCAATAGCAGCAGATGACTTCATGTGATTTATGGTTAAGCACTGGGAGGAAACTTTATTGTTGCTACTTCTGTTATTTTCTTGGTAGTTTTCTTTTTTTAGGAGGTGGTGGTGTTGTTTCTGTTTTGTTTTAAACTATATTTCTGGAGATAATTTTAGTATTTATAATGATGGGAAACAATTCCTTATGAACCTGTATGTTATTTATAGTAAATAATGCTACAGTAGAGGTGGTTTGACTTACAAAAGCTCAAGACTGTTAATGCCTTCCTCTTTAGGCATCTCTAGCAGCTTTCTCTGGAGGCTGTACAGTCTGACTGCATATGCCCTTTTTTGACTAAAACTTAAGATTTTCATTCAAATATCAAATTGACGGTTATAACAGTCTTTAGACTGTATATAAGACCTTTGGCTCTATGTGTGTTTATGCACAAACTTTGACTTGTTGATTATTTTAAAAGATTTGAAATAACTTCTGCAGTGACTGCCTTTAAAAAGTCATCACCTACTGATGACGTCCATAAAGTGGTAACTGAGCTAGCACTTTTGTATATTTGGAAGTAAACACTCTAAAATATCATTGAGTACCAACTCTGGGTAAATGCTGTTTTTCCATTTATGATGCTTATAATCACACATTTTTATCTATTCTATGTAGATAAAGTTTTGATAAAACACGCTGTTTTTGATCAGTTTTCTCTTGTATCTTTATAGCTTTTCTTTAGAAGAATATCAGTCTGTGGCCTAGAGAAGAAGGAAATATTGCTAGAATACAACGTGAAATCCTCTGGGTTGAGAAAATAATCTGTGAAGGGTGATTTTAGTGCATCATGTATTGGAGCATCTCAGAGCTGTCATGGGGTTCCTCTCAGTTCTAGAAAAAAAAAAAAAGAAGCCTTTGAATATAGGAGCTGAACCCCAGTTTCCTTTAGCCATATTCCTGCTATCAATCCTGTGTAGCTTGAACGGCAAATTAAATGAGTGGTCTAGTTAACTCTAAATGTCGAAGTTTGAACTTCTGTCCTGGCTCTAGGCTGTCCATAGCACAGAGGGATTCAGTAACATAATACTTGTTTTGTTAACTAAAAAGTAGTGAAAGTAATACTTAGTTTAAATGCTACTGTGAGTGTTCTTTAGTTGGTGTTCACAGAAGACAGGATAATGTAGTAAGTACTACTAATTCATAATTATTTTTTAGCAGTTTCTCCAGGTACTGTTAATCCATTTTTCTTAACAGCTTGTTTTAACTTTTTTTCCTTGATGTTTCCCAAACCTTTATTACTGAACAAACACAGAAACAAAAACATAGGATAAAAGCATTAAGAAAGAATGTTAAAAACACTTCTGTATTCTTGTGACTACCCAGTGCTTTGAGAATTTTAGCAGAGTATCCATTCATACTGCCTGTAAGAAAGCAGATCTAGTGGCAAAGAATGTGAGAACATCTGGAGTGCAAGCTGAGTATGTAGGTCAACAAATGATGGTTAAGTTGTTGCTTAAAAATTGTACAAGTTAAGGATAGCTGTTGAGCCTTACTTCTGAAGGATTATCTTAAAGTCTTTGTTGTTGTTTTTGTTCTGTGATTTAATTTATCTTTCAAGTTGCCATGAGAACATAATTTTCACCTTCAGCAGCTTTCCAGGTGCCTTTATCTTATGGCTAAGGTAATTCTACTGATCTTATTATTAACGTGCATCAGAAAGTATGATTGCAACTACCTTTGTTACACTGGGAGCAACATGTCTTGAGAGACGCTTGGAATAAAAGATAGTGTGCCTTTAACGTCAGAATGCTATTTCTCCGGAGAAGAGAGTTTTTAGTAGATCTTTTGTAAAGCTCTGAATATGAGAATTTAAAATCTTTTATACCTGTAACTTATAGGCTTTTTCTTCAGTGCAGTCTGGGGTTATTCTCATGCTAGTAACAGGCAAGTCAGAGTGGTCTAGAAGACATATTATGTGTCTTTGGAGTACTTTATTATATGTTTAAGTGTATTAGATTGTATGAAAAGAGGAACTGTAAAGTGAATGAGGGAATTCAGACAAATAATAATGGACATGTAAGAGTAATTTGACAAACATGGCATCTTGATATCAATATTCTACAGTTGTACAGTTGAGGTAAATGCCACATTATTTTTAGGAGGTTGTCTAATTGTTAACATGCTTGTAAAAATCGAAGTGAATATGGGTAAAATGAGTGTAGTTGCCTGCAGTAGAATCTTATCTGCTTTTCTATAAGTATATTGAAAAGTTCATTGCTATTATCTTAGTCTTATCCCCCAAATAGAAAATATAGTTGTGCTATTAAAGTAATTCCAGTTTGGGTTTTAGGGCACTTTAATTATATATGCACACCATAAGTAGGCCTTTAGAGTCATAGCATTATGATGAAGAAAGAGTATGTGCAGGAACATAGATAAGAAAATTGGACTACAAAATGTTGCTTACAGTTGTGCACTATAGCTGTCCTCACATTGAGAAGTACCTTGCTTTATATAAAATACTATTTATGTGAGTAGGCTCTTTTCAGAATTACATTATATCAAATTCTGATTTCAAGGTATAGCATATACGCTTTATTCCTGTCTTACTTATTAACAACCCATAGTATTTTCACTGAGCTAAGGAATATGTTTCTCTGAATATTTTTTAGCCAAGTAATTATCTTCATTAGCTGGGATGTAAAAAAGATTGCATAGCTGTGTGTTTATCCATGTGAACACATATTTTAATATATAGAAATCAATGCAGGAAATAAATGGAGCTGTATTCCACTTAACAAAAAAAGATAGCTCATTCGTCAATAATTAGAAAGAAGACTCTTGGAAAAAAAATTTTTTTTACTGTTACAAAATAATAAAACCAAAAAAGAGCTAAAATGACTAGAACAAGCTAAAATTAGTAATGAGCTAATGGCATGCTTGTTGTTTAGGGCAACGTGCAGCTGACAAGTGATGACAGACAGCAGACTATTTCCATTCAGAGTCCACCTGGTTGAAACTAAAGGAAATACTATTTGTCTTCTGTACTGTGGAAACTTCATTATAACATATATAACATAAAAACTTCCTCTGGCTCTTTAGAGTTGTCAGATAATTCCAAATTTGTACTCCTGATGATACTGTAATTTTCACTGGGAACTGAGTTGTTTTTGTCAATCTGTTTTAAGCCCCATGTTTTCCCAGGGACTGAGAGCTGTATGGCATCCTTATAGCACGTGCTGGAGATGATGGGAATTGGGCTTCCCAGGAATTACTTCTCACTTTTCAGGACTGAACTGCAGATTGAGGGTAAAGAGGAAAGACAGAAGCATGTAGTATGTTAAAATGCTTTACATGAAAAGCTCAGGTTTTGCCATACAATTCAAACTAGTGTTTGCAATGCAATTAAAGTCATTGTCATTTAAAAGGACCTTAATTATATGAAAAAGGGAGGTTCAAGAAAGCTTCAGAATCTCAATAATTGCCTTCTGGATTTAAGTGTTTTTTTTTAAAAAAAAAAAAACAAAAACACAAAAACCAACAAACCAAACACAAAAATCTGTATAATTCAAGTGGCTCATATAAGAACAGCAGACTCAGAAAAGAACAGTTCCTCTACACCACAGCTGCATGCCATAATCCACTTCTCAGCATCGGTGTTGACTGATCTCATTTCACAGTCCTCAGGGTAGAAAATCTTGTATTTATTTCCGCACTTCATTTTCATAATATCTCAACAGAAATATCTTCCAAGAAATAAAAATGAAAACAGAAGAGTCCAAACCTACAAAATACTCCTTTTAGAGCAGCAGCCATTATCATTGATGTCAGTTGTTCAGTGTTACTTAGCTGACACTTAGTAGTCAGAAAAGTGCTTTGTTTCTTAATTCTGCTTTTACATTTTATGACAGTCAGTAAGTCAAGTGAACCAAGAGCAAAAGAATTGAATGAAGTTGAACAAAGTAAACTGAAATTAGTAACATCACTTTCTTGCTGTGAACAATGTATAACTGATTTGTGATATGAGAAGAGTAAGGAGACAGATCTGTTTTCAGTTTACAATCTATTTGCTCTATTTATTAATAATTGGTCTTACTGAGCACATCAACTGTTATCTTTGTGTTCTTGTGTTTTATTTTATTCAGACATTTTGGAGATGAGGATTTTTTTTTCAAAATGTTGAGTGTGGAGCCCTTCCCTGTCTGAGAAATTCCACCTTTTCCTCTCTGGCTGTATATTTTGTTTATAAATTGGGAGGTATGTAGGAGGAATTAAGTCCTTTTGTTGGCAGAGTATGAAGAATGTGTAATTTGGGTATACTCTAAAGTAAGATCCTGGTTCTCCATTTGTTCTTGCTACCCCTTAGCCAACCTTTCTGAAAAACAAGGAGTTGGCTTTTTGCTTTAAGCTTCTGACTTAGGCTTCTTCTGCAGCTCATCTGCCTTTGCTACCTTCTGTATGGGTCTGCTTCCTGACGACTGCTGTCTCCTGTTTGCAGGTGCTTCTGTTTTCTTTCCTGCATCTTCCCTTGCACCTTTGTGCAGATAAATTGTTAAGGATTTTCTGATGGGAAGTGAGAGTTGTGATTTCCCGAGCATATGTGTTTTCAAATTTGCATGGTTCTTCTCAGAAGCAGATGAGTAGGCATCTGTGTGTCAGAACCACACAGAGCTTGAGGGTTGAGGTTTCTTCTTTTGAAGTTTGTTATTCTGTTGTTTACCTGCCATGTTCTCAACCTTGTTGCATATACTGCATGTTGAGACAAAAGACATGATGTTGATTTTAAAATGTAAAATACCTCTTCCTTCTACTGAGGTAAACAGTCATTTCTGGAGCGTTCTGTTGGACACATAATTGCACACGTTTCTGTCTGTGAGTTTACATTTCAATTCAGGTGCACTACAGTAAGTAGAAAATAATCTGGCCAAAGCTGAATAGTTCAAATTGGCACCGAGGAAGTCGCTTTAAAGTAATTTGAATGAGGAAGCAGGACCTATTTTAGAAGACACAAATAAGTACCTAACAGAGGACGTGAGAGAAAGAGGACAAACAAGTGATGTATGGGGAGTCAGCCAGAACTGATGATTTTGTTCAGTGGAGAGAGACAGCTGTAAGTGAAAAAACAGTGTTTCTGTTAAGATATAAGTGTGCAAAGATGCAGCTTTGGCAGCTCTAAGCAGTTGAACAGTGTAATCTTCAACTGAGGTTTTTTGAGGCAATTTGAGGGTTTTTTGTTAATTTTTTGGCCAGGGTCAAACATATCGGGGCTTTAATTTGTTGCCAGAGCTTTTGAGTGCTAATTGTAGGCAATGACTTCTGTGCAGTTATTGCTGTCAGACTAAGAATCTGAGGCAGTGGCCTTCAGGAAAAGGCATGACTGTATAACTGTATGGATAAAGCAGTTAATTACAGGCAGATTATTTTTTTTCTCAGAGCTATCACTACATATCACAATTTAATGTATAATACTAAGGTGTTTAAGTCTGCACAGAAACATTTAAATGCAGTCATTCGTAACAGCAGCAAGGATGAAAAAAAGAATTTGATTACTGGAAGCTAGGAGGTAACAAATGCAAGTCACCTTGCTGTAAGATTCCCAGTGACTATGTGGAAGTGAGTGGATCTGTACAGGGAAGCACTTGGATTGGTGCTTGGAAGGATTTGGTACTTTAATGATGTCATGCAAGTGAAATCTATGATGGGACATTTATACAAGCTTGTCTACCATTTGTTTTCACTTTCTTAGGGTCTATGGTAGTTTTATGGTAGGGTTTTTTTTTGATTTGTGAACATAATATATTTTTTGTTTTCCTAGCCCAAAGCTGTAGATTGGCAGTGTTAGTTCTGGTCTTTCCATATTTGCTGAGAATGGAATGCGTTTTTGTACAACTATTTGCATTCGTCTCACTATAATACTTACATTCGTCCCACTATTTTCTTCTCATGTCAAATCTTCAGATGGCCTAAGTTGCTGCTTGTCTGGAGGAACATTTAGGTTACAAATTTTAGAGGAATCAATATGCTGCTTCAGTGCTTTTGGAGGTATTAAGACGTACTGAATAGCAATAGTTACAAATCCCAAACCTCAGATAAAGTAATTTTTCACCTCAGTAGCAATAAAGATGCTCTTTTTTGCTTTTACTTCCCTCCTTTCTGCATTACCCTCTCTTTCTCACACAATCAACAGGGTGAGAAACTTGTACTGACTTTTACCTGCATCCTCGAGAAGGCTCTATGGTAGAAATATTTGCAATTGGGAAAAATCTCTTTTATTCCATTCAGTTTTTTGTTTGTTTGTTTTTTAATTAATTATATTCATGGCACTTTGACTCATTTCAGAGCACATTTACAGTTACGTTAACTAGGGTAAAAATTAGGTGATCAGTGAGTCCTTCAGCTTGAAGGCAGTATCTGTGTTAACATCTGGTTTTGGAAAGAACAAAAGTATATTGTTCAGAGATTCATATCTTCATGCGAGGCTTCTGTTAGAAGGAAACATAACTGAAAGACATATTACTTTAATAGGTAAAATAATTTTTGACCACTGGTTTTCTATAAGTACGTGAGGAGCACAGTTGTCTCGAAATTTGGTTTGTTTGTGCTCTGCCCTAGAGATAATTGATTGACTTTCAAAGATCACTTTTAAGGATGTTACAGAGATAATTCTCAGATTTTATGAATTACTAGGGACACAGGAGAGCACTTTTCTGTTCACGTGTATAGATTTCACTGAATTCACTGAATTTCACTGATTTTTAGAGTTGGCCAAATTATCATGTATATGCTATATACTAATTTCAGACCTGATCTGAGCAGTCTTTTGCACTCTGAAAAACACATCTGTATCATAATGGAAGTTTGGGGAAATGATCAGAAATGATCAAACAAAAGTGGGAAATATCTGTGGTTTCAGCGCAATTTCAGCAGAGGGAAGACATTTGAATTGGTGATACTGCAACTTCTTTCTGTTAAGGGTCTGTTCTGGTTCATTATGCTGGTCTGTTTACACTTGCAAGTTCATTGGCATTGAGTTAAAGATTAAATGACCCTATTTATGACTACATAAATATGGTCTCCAATTTAATTTTAAGTGTCCTCTGACTTTTTTTTTTTCCTTTGTTATATGGCAATACCCTAGTTTATACATTTGGCATTTATGATAATACCTCATTAACATATATCAACATGTTCTAAAATTAAACACTTGTCATTGCCTCTGGACCTTTCTTGACTATTACGTACTGTTAATATTGTGGAATTTCTGTGATATACCAGTAATATTACTTAAACATTTCTGCAGCAATGAAAGGTTTTAAGTTGTTCTTGTCATAAGTGCTTTGGACTTTTAAAAATGTTCGAGACAGAAATGTGAAAAAAAAATATGTTCTCTTCCATTTTTGGAAAAACAAGTAAGTTCTCTTTTCATCAGTGCTTTATTCTCATCAATATATATGAGTAAGAAAATAATTCTGATAAGCTTTGCCTCAGTTGCAGTGATGCAAGTAGTAACATTATGATGGGTCTCTGAACAAAAGAATTTTCTATTCTTCTCTCAGTGGTATTCATGTGTTTAATATCAGCAAAGGTTTCTATCTCTTTTGCTGTTATGTGCACAATGAATTTTTTAAAAAGGAGAGAGATAGACTTGCAAGGAGAAGTGCACTTCAAGCATAGATTATTATCTAAACCATCTGAAATGGTTTGTTCTGTAACAACCTTATCAATTCGTGATGGTCAACTGGGGTGACCTGATGGTGAGAATAAAAAAAAAAACACAACAAAGTAGTGGAATCATCAGGGCAAAGAGACACAATGGAAAATGCCTCTCTTTCCCTGCTTCCTCCCCTGCTCTCACAGACTTTTTTTGTACTGAACTGTACTATTATGTACTATTCCATTAATATCCAAATGCCAAAAATATGAAGGTCACAGAACCTATTAGGATAGTAGGCAGGTTTGTAAAACAATGCCATTACATGTAGGCTGTGGATGCCTCTGTACTGTACCAAGTATGCTTTTGGTTTACAGTAGAATCATGATACCCATTAATTAAAAGAAACTATGTTATTATCTTTCTTAAAGCTACACAAGATTGTAGACATTAAATCACATGATGATAAAATATGTTATCTGCACATTTGTTTTGTTGTTTTGGTTTTTTTTTAATATAATTCCTATAGTTGTGAAAAGCATGGTGATGTGTTGGGGTTATTGGTGCTGCATACCTTGCAATGTGTAATGGAAAAAGATCCATATTTTTCAGTGTTTGTTGTACAAAGTATGTCAGAAGTTCTCAAATCAAATATTTGAGTAATGGTTATGGCTTAAGATAATGTGTTAGTCATAAATATATAGAACATCACTCTGCTAAATACTGAGGAATCAAAACCAGCAGATATCCTTAAAATGTAACTTTTCTATTAATTGTTGTCTTGTCCTGCGGTGCTTATTAACAATATATGTAGGTTGCTGATCAGACAGGGTTTTTTAGGAATGTCATTTGTCTTGTAGTTCACTAAGGTTTTTATTGTGTCTACAAACTATGACTTTTTTTAATTTAGTCCATGAGAATGTGGACTGATTATAGGTATACAGTTCTCTCACTGCAAGTGTGATGTTTTCAGAAAATTACTGCAGAACTGTTACACTTTTGCTGTATGCATGGGTTGTCCGTGGTTTGGGGTTGTTTTGGGGATTTTTTTTTTTTTTTTTTTTTTTTTTTTTTTGGAATAAAGTCTGAAGCTTCTGATCCAGAATGTTAAGGCTATCCAGGATAGCCCTAGTCCATTATGAATAAATATGATTAATGACTTAAAAACTTGTTCATAAGATTTCATGCTTGCACCATGTGCAAAATTTAATGCAGAAATAGAAATTGTTTCTTTTTTGTAAGATGTCTTAGATTTCACAATAATGAAGGGGAAATTTTGCACTTCGGTAGCATCTTATTAAGCTCTAATATTAGTAAGGCAGCAGTTATCTGAAGATAATCAGGTCAGCTTTTTATGAGGCCGACAGATTACCAAAAAAAAATTGTACATAGCTTTCTGGAAACGAAAAAGGTAGGTAGACAGTGGTTTTGCAATTAAAAATAGATATTACCAGCTGTTTTATAGATTGGTCACTGAGGCCCTAATGTGGGATAATTAACTCTACCTTACATAAGGAAAATTATGCTTTCACTCTTTCGGTGTTGCTAATGAAAGGCCCTTTAGGAAAACGTAGAATGAACTGTAGGATCAATTTTTAAGTCTGTCTGGTGCTGTTTACTTTAGCTACTGCATTACTTTATGCCACAGGGAATTTAAGGAAGCAAATAACAATCCTTTATTCAGACATACATAAACACAAATGTGCAGCACATGCAATTTGAGTCTACCTCCAGAGCATTAACAGTGTCTGCAGAGATAAGTTTAAAAATCTATAGATTTCTGGTCATTGTAGTAAATTTTGGCATGTCCAGGTCTTCTAATAATACACTTCGACACCTCCCCTAACAGGAAAATATAGCTTAATTTACAAAATGTCTTAAGTGCTTTGTTCCTGATTGCAAAGCAAGTTTGTAGAAGGCAGATGAACTTAACTGAGGTTTAGTGCTGAAATCTCTGGATGATTACTAGACCATCAAATGAAGAAGAGAGACTGCATAAAGAGAGAGGAGGGAAAAAATGCTCTGGATATAGGCTGCCCTCCCAGACTAAAAATTAAAGAAAAATAAAAAAGGTCAAGGCTGTATGCTTTGGAGTTCCTTGAGAGAAACTTTTTAAGTATTTATGTCATGTTGGCTTTACATACATATGGTTTCCTGGTTTGAACTGGGTGGGGACTGATGACACGTTATCTCTGCATTGCTGATTTATATGGGTGGTTTTACTTGTTTATCTGTATATGTGTTTTGCTGTTGATATGCATGTGTTTCAACCTCCCAAATTTCAAGGTAATTTTAGTAGTTAACATGTGAAATGGTTCTTTTGTTGGGCCTTTGTTGTTCTTAAGTGCCTGCTGTCTGAGTTATAGGCAAGTTTAATTTTTTACTATATTGAGCTGGACCACAGGGGAATCCTTGTTTTAATTAGTAAATTGCTTTTCAGTTATGTTTTTCCATAAACTAATCATGGTTGAATTTGTATTGCACTGCAGTGCTTATCCACTCTGTCAAGTTTGTGTTAGAAAACCAGCTCACCAGCTGTGAAGGAAGGAAACCAGCCAGTGGCTGGTTTCTGGAGATGCTTATTCAGCACTGAAATACTAGGAGATGAACCGATGCAAGCTGAAGGATGTGAAAGTTTCTGTGCATCTTCTGATACTGGAAATTCTGAAAAGCCTCTCAACTGCAGCTGCATCACTAGCGTGCAAGCCATCATGTGTATCAGGAGAGATGCTCTTGCCCTGCTAGTTGTATGCCATGAGGCAGCCAATAGCAATGGAGAGACCTGCGTTGCTAGCAGTCGTTTGTGCAACAAGGGTCGAGGATCTTAGCCCATATGGCTCTGGACTCCCTGATGGGTTTCCATTTTAACATGAAGAGTCTTTACACTGTCTTCAAATGTTGTGTAAGCAGTTCTTTCTTCAACAGCGTTATCCAACAGTTATGACAACTTCCTTGCTTCTTTATACGTTTTGGGATGGCTGTTGCTAAGCTAGCACTTTGGCTACAGTAGCTCTATTCACTATTGTTTTATGATCTTAGTAAGAGCTATGAACAGGCATCAAGGCATTTGCCAACAAGCCCTGCTGTCATAGTTCTCTCTTCTTTTACACTAGATTGCCTCGCAGGCCATCCCAAAATCTCCATCCATCTAAATAAAATGGAAAGCATGTCTGAAGATACAACCAGTTGATGGACATGTGAAACCTTTTTCAAATCATCTGCTTTTTACTCAGGTGAAGGAGGCTTGCAGGGCCTTTTCAAGGAGCTATTTGTTCATCTCAGTGCAGAAGTTCAGAAAACAAATGTTTTTAAAGTAGTGGTTGAGTTCTACTTCTGAGACTTTGAACAAATCTCAGTGTTAAGTTATTACTGCTTTGGGGCCCCTGCTGTGCAGGAGGGGTGCATGAACAACGAGTCAAAGGAAAAGAGTAGTCTGCTTTCTTTAGATACCTGAAATCTTTGAAATATGATGCCTGCATGCCCTCTATGCCTCTTCCTTGGCATAGAGTGTACCTCATTCTGAAGGTTGAAAGGACACCAACCTTCATGCTGCTGGTATAAAACACATCCAAGTTTTTATGTTCTAGTGAGCACTTGCAAACCCAAGTAGAAAAGGGTACCAGTCCTTTAAGGCAAATATTTCTCCATTTCTACTTCTGGTCATTCTGCTAATCTGTACTGTAAGGTGGGGCAAGTCTTAGTTTCTCTAGCTACAAAATGGCCATAAAAATATATATCTAGTGTTATTTCAGACTTGGCCGAGATTTATATACTTAGATTAAAAGTTGCTGGTTCTATAGGGGCTCAGTTCAAGTTCAGAGCAGCACATTTGAGCAACTGTTGCTCTGTTGCAATAGCAGGTATCAGATCAAATGATTGAATCAACACACACTATTCAGAATAATAGAAATGTCATTTGTAGCAGAATATTATCATAGGATTAATGTCCCTTGCTTTGCAAATAAATGGCTTAGCTGTGCCTTGGCATTTAATAGCAGCAGGAGACCATTATCCTCTAACAATGCACTGTTTCATTGACATTATCTATTAAGTAACACAATATTACAGAAAGAAATTGTGTAGGCTTAAGTGTTTCCTTCTACACAGAAAAAAATATGTAAATGCTTCCTTTATGTTAGTTCATGCAGCTAATTTCTGTTGATCTTCTGCATCTTCCCTTCATTCAGATAGGGTTGTGAGCAGTGACAGTTCTCGAGGTGTTTTATTGATAGGAAACACTTAAGTTTTTTTTACGGTTTGAACAAAACGTAGAAGGGCAATCTTTTTTTGATGGTACTGTTAAGGGGGAAAATATTAAAAATTTAATTAGAAAACTGCACAAGTTAAACTTTGACTTTTTTGGAAGTCAGATTATGATATGTGGTTGTTTGGTTTCATTGGCCTTTTTTTTTTTTGGTGTATTTTGGAGTTTTTTTGGACTTCAGCCTTGGTAACAGTCGGGCTTTCGGTGGAGGTGTTAGTGTGTCGTTCCTCACTACGCAAGGGCCTGGATTCTGCCATACATTGTACGATACCAGCATGCCAGTTTCTGCAGTATTTTTTTTGATATTTGTCTCTATCTTTCACCAAGCTCAAAGTTGTCAGCGCAAAACAATCTAGTAGACTTTTAAAAAAAAAAAAAAGTTGAAGAATAAATTGCTCAGCCTGTTCAATATACAGTTACAGATAAACTGTATTCGTATCTGGAGATCTCTGTAGCATGACCTATATTCTCAAAAGCCACAATTTGTGTTCCTCTATTCCTGTACTTGCCTTATTGCCATTTTCCTTCTCTGAATTTGCAAATATGTGGTTTGCTTTTCTGGAACTAATACTGTTAATGTCCTGCTACTTTCATATTTTGCCCAGATGTGGTGTATCCTTAGCTAGTTGCAGATGACTTTGCTTGGTACAAGAAAATTACATCTTAAAGGAGTAGATGTGCAGAACATCAGATGTTAAGTCTGCATTACAGCCAGTGAAATCCAAATGTGAAAGGCTGGAAGCAGCCTGCCAAAGGGAGGTATCAAAGTGGTTTCTGAAAGCTTCTGAAAGTTACTGGAGGTATTCAAAAGACAGGTTGATATAGTAATGTGTTGGGTTTTTTGTTGGTGTGTTTGTGGGTTTTTTGTGGGTTTTTTTTTTTTGTTTGTTTTGTTTTGTTTTTGTTTTTTAATCAGACTTAGGTTGATGGTTGGACTAGATGATCTTAAAGGTCCCTTCCAACCTAGACAATTCCATGATTCTATTTCATGATTCTATATTGCCAGTACTGGGGGATTTATGTAGGTATATTTTTCTACAGTTAACACTGTTTGGTGTAAAAGGAAGCAAAAAATTGTTACTCTTTGAAGAAGCAAGAGAAGTCTCTTACCATTCCTAAATGTGAATTTTTGAATGCCATCTGCCACAGTTCTCTTACATCATGGTAGGAACAAAAAGGTACTGAAATCCAATCCTTAGGAGAACGTCTCATCTAACAGTGTATTCTAAGAGGAAGGAAATAATATTATTATGCCAGTGTATTTTCTTCATTTTGAGAATAAAATGAGAAAGTTCTTTGGACAAAATGAGATTACTATTGTTGCTTGTGCAGGTTAATTCATGTAGTACAGCTTTGTGTATAAACAGCATGAAATCTCAATAATAAAACTGAGGAAAACATTAAGGTACTTAAAGTTTTGGGGATTCTCCCTTCTAGTTTTTAACTCAAAGTACAACTTGATTGGCTGGTTATTTTGAAGCAAAATGTTGGTAGACATTATCATTTTGACACTTATATTCCATGTCCAAACAATATTGCAGAGCAAATTCGTCCTATTATATTATCATTAATCAATTTAAATGGCCAAAGTGGAAGAGGAAGCCCAGTATACAGATTGGCTTTACTGATATTTTTAAATGCTTATTAAAAGTTAAGAGAGGTTAAGGACTAACTTACTCAAATTCTCCGCTAACCCTTCCATATGTGATATGATTAACATTTAATACTTACCTATGTGTAGTAATATATGGCTATGCGTGATTCAGAACGTGACCTAGAAGAGTATGTGCTATTTATAGACAGTAACACTTAGGTGTATATTTTAAACTAAAATTTTTATAGAAGGATTAAGATGTGCTTTACTGCATTTTGGGGTCCAGGTATAATTTGAATTTTACCTCCAAATTAACACAGTGTACACACGTGCTTTTGCACATACACAACTCTAGCACAAGTTAAATGATACCTTAAGCTCAAGTTGTCTGTGGGGTCAAAAAATCTGGATTAAAGCATGAATGCTGTTGACACTAGAATGGAAAGGCAACTATCGTCTGCTGCTGAAAGACCACAACAAACCACTTGAGTCCTGTTCTGCACCATCTGCTCCTACTACAGCAAGGTTGGCTTCTGCACTGCATGGAAATAATGTTTGTCAATGTTAGAGTGAAGAAAACCCTTGCCTGCATAAAGAAAGTGTTGCCCTATTTACTATGAACAAAAAAAGTTGAAGGATCATCTGTAAGGTAGCTGCATTTTTCATGACATGACATCAGGAAAACAATGCAAAGAAATTAATCTGTGTATTTTTAATTATTCTTAATACTTTAGATATTTAACTATATATTAAAATGTTCACTAAATATATTTCAAGTAATATACAACAATGTAAGTGTGGATAAGGTCACTGGATTTAATTTCAATTTTTCTCTAGAAGTAGACAGAGACTTTAAAAAAAAGTTTTCTAAGAGCTGCTTACAACAAAGTGAGGTAACTTCACCAATATCATGTGCTTACATCCTACTTATCCTTTCCCACATTCTGTTGAGCCAACTTTAGGAAGCGCGTTATCATTTTGTGACAGTATAAAGTATCCGTAAAACTAATTAATTGAATTATTGTGATCTATGACATTTCCGATAGTGGCCTGAATTCTTGAGATAGGAAGCAAAGACATGAATCAGTGAAATTAAGATGTGAACAAGTTTTTCCCTTTTTCTTCTTTCTTAGTTGCTTTCTTTTTCTGTTTTTGATTGGGGATCTCAATTGGCGTAATTGTCTGCTGGTTGTGTGATGGCACGTTGTCCTAAGAACATTTTTCCATAAACATTTGTTCCATAAGTAATTTTAACTAATGTCAAATACTTATGAATCATCCTCTTATCACTTACAAGAAAGAACTTTTAGTCTTCTGTCTGCTTCTTCTTAATTTTCAGCTTTATCACACATGCAATTACAATTTTCCTCTTCTAAATAATTCACTGCACAGTTCATTTCACACAGAAGGTAAATGAATAAAAATTTGTTTTCTTTAGCATCAACGTGTCTGTTTTCTATGCATGACTAGCAGCCAGGAATATTAGATTTCAACATCCAATTTTTAAAAGTGTGAGTTTTAGTGTTAATAATAGATAATATGTATGGGCATTGTGTAAATTATCCAATGGTTGTAACCGGAATCCTTTTTTGCCTGACTTTACCCTTTCATTTTGTTGTCTGTTCTGTTCTGAGCAGAATGGCTAATTATACTGAACTAAAAAAAATGTAAAAAGTTGTTATTGTGCTACAATAAGTGCAAACTAATTATTACACTGAGGTTTCCTTATCAGCTAGAAAGTTCCTGTGAGATTGCACTGTTCTTGAACACAGGAATTAAAAAATAAAATATAAATACCAGCTTCTCCCCTACTCCACCCCCAAAAAAATCTGACACTGATGGGAGTGAAAAGAAGTTTTCTCACAAAATCCAAACAGGCACCTGAAAGGGGTTAAGAAGGTATTTTGAAGTTATCAGTAGGTTACTTAATGGTGGTTGATTCCAGGCTCTTTTGCTTTGTTTGAAATACCTGACTGACACACTGGGTGCCGGGAAGGGGTAAGAGCACTTTTTTGATGGTCTGGTCAGATTTCTATTACCATGCAGATGGATAGTTTCTGAATGATGACGATGGAATCAAGTTCTGATTTTAAAATTACTGTTGATGTACAGTCTACTTGAATATGTAGAGTACCCTCTAAGACTGCATAACAGATTAAAAATTTGTTCTGAGTAACATGTTAGTTCTAACTCACTGAGTGGGCACTTCATGTATTGCCATGTTCCAAAGCAATAAAGATCCATACATTGCAGTACTAAAGTGTCATAGTGTTCTCAAGGAATATACGTGGTAATTCAGTACTTCTGTCTGTTTTGTAACTTCATTGGGGTAGAAGAGGAGGGTGACTGAACTAAATCGATGTGATGTGATCGTAGAAGTTGAGGTCTGTAACACGGAGCTGTACATTTCTTATTAAGTCATCAAACTTGCTACTTACAATTATGCCTCTTGATATAGTGGAGTGCAGAGTCACATTTTTTTCTCGTTAAGAAAAAAAAATTGAGAATTTTATGGCAGTGTTGGTGGGTTTTGTGGCTTGAGTTTTTTGCTTGTTTGTTTTTCTTTTTAACACCCTTTTGTTCTTTTGATTCATATTAAAGGAATGGCAGTCATGTAAGAATGTAGAATAAACTTATACTAGGGAATAAAAAAAGATATTTACTGTTTGTTGAACTGCTTAATGTTTTATTTTTTTACACAGTAAGACAGCAATGTAAATACAATGCAAGTGAAATACAGTTCCTAGAAATGGAATAGGGTACATAGAGGCTTTCCTTGCACCCAGATCTAGAGAAATCAGGATATAAATAGGATCTTAGGAAGAATCCATTTTTAAATGGCTTAGGTATATCACCGGTTCAGGGTTGCTGGGACTTGTGATTCTCTGTATAAATAGTCTATAGAATTCAAATTTTTTCAAAACCCTTTTCTGAAGTTTGGCCAGTTTTTCACTGGGTCCAGGATTACCAGACCTGTGTGAAGTTTTGTGCCTAAAAATCTCTGGGCTGTCATACAAATAAAAAATGAACTATTTTTCTGTCTTCTGCCTGTGAATTTACTATGAATTTTTTTTTGTGGTTTTTTTTTTTTTTTAAAGACCTTTCTCAGTATCGATTTGGTAAAGTGCTCAAAATATCTTTGGAAAGCACTGAAGGATATGTTTAGTTTTAAACAATTAACACTTTCCTCAGGAGAAGTGCTTTCATGAAGTATTGATTATGTATTTGCTTTCTGTTCATGCAAACTTTGCTGTAATTCATTTTAGACTTTTTTTCTTATTTCACTTAAGTCTTTAGTTCTCACAGGTTCTGAGAGCACCTTCAGCTGTAAATTTTCCTTGCTGAATAGCTCAAACAAGCAGATACTAAGATTCAAATTTCAGTGAGATACTAAATAAGTGAGTTTGAGAGCACATGCAGCGTAACTATAATTCATTAATTATGAACTGCTATAGATAATCATGTTATGCTGTCGGCCAGTTGAGGTCTAGCTTGACTTTTTGAACACTGCAGAGATTAGGAGATAATTTAAGAGGAGTACTTAATTGTGATATTTGGTGACATTAATAACAAGCTGTCTAATAAAAGAAATTAAGCAATTAATTTAGGGCGTACTTGTCTCAAAATGTTCATAGAACAGCCCATGTTGGAAGGAACCATGAAAGATCAAATATTTTTACCTCAATTCCTTGTTCTTCCCCCTCAGCCAGCATTAAAAAAAAACCAACAAACCAACAACGAACCCCTCAAAATTTTTGCAACAGTTTAGTTAGGTAAGATCAGGAGTCTCTATGCCTGGGCTACCAGGCATAGTATTTTCATTAGAGGTACCAGTGCAATTACAATATACTCCAAGTATCCATAATATACTGTAGTAAAAAGGAGCAGAGCTTTGGTACAGGTATTAAAAAGATATTGCATCAAGAAACAAACAATAAAGAATTTGTATTAGAATTATAAATCCAAACATCAAAACAAGCTGCACGCAAGTGGTGACAATAAATAAGTCACTTTGAGTAAAATCAATAAAGATATTTCCAGGAAGAACATGTACGTGGTGGTTCTGAAATGCTGTTTGAAATTAATAGTTACTGTTTATTTATTTGAAAGACTTCTGTTTAACATATTAGGATTGACTTAGGTTCTGGGATAGTAATGAATGCCTTGAAGCAATATAAATGTTTTAAATAGTAAGATCTGTTGAATAGGTTTTTCAAAGTCCTTGGCATGTTTATAATTCTAAATTGGTGTTTGAAAACATTCTTATAATATATTTCTGCTTTGAAGTTTTCACCAGCATAATGCCTTTTTTTTTTTTTTTTAAGATCTGCAACCTTTAACTAATATATTGTAGATGTTATTTATTATAATGATTTTACATATAGGGATTCTCTCAGGAAAGCACTCTAACAAGAGAGAACTGCAGATAGAGTATCTATATACAAGTCTCCTTTGCCAATCTAACTTTCAGCTAAACTTACACCTTAAACTTAAATAATCTAATTGCAATTATCTTCTTGATAATAGGGCAGTGAATTAATTGACTTTTTTTTTTTTTTTCTCCTTGGTTTTAATTCCTTTCTTCATAATTATTTCATAGCAAGGAAAGTATCAAGCTTCTTACCGGTTCGTTATGGACCAACTGGAGAACATAACAATAATTAAAACACCCTCTGTCTTTAATGAAATACAGGTCTCCTCTTCAGTGGTTCTGGTATCAAATGTTAGTTCTGTTGTGTTTCCTTACAAATATTTCTCATTTTCACTGACTTTCTGGAAAAGATGATGATCAAATTCAAAAATAAGGTTGATAAGTAAAGCCCTGTAGGAACAAATTTGTAAGGTATAAGTAATGCTGAGGATTTTTGGGGTACTTTCTTTGTAATGGGAGTGAGGAAAATGGGAAAGACAATGAGATCACTAACACTTTGGTGAAACAACCTTTTTGATGAGTGCATTACTTAAGATTTCACTTTTTCAAATTGGACAAAATTATTTTAAATGGAAAATTCTACATAACTTCTATATATTTTGGACATGATTGAGAATGCATGTCAAAGAAGAGATTCTTAAAATAAAAAACCCTAAATTTTAACTAATATGTAGCAATATAGGAATATGTTATAAAGCATTTTTTGGACTCTTGAGGGAGAAACAATGCTGTTATTTTAAAAGAATAGATGTGTCATAAATCAAGCCAGTGAACCAATGTATAAGTGCATTTCATGCATGAATTAACCAGCTACTAACTAGCAGATTTCAAATCGATGTGTTCTGCTTGCTGACTAACATGTAGTGAGCTCAAGCAGAAATACTGTATAACGTGCGTATGAGGCTGTGGCTAGAAATATATGAGCTATTTGAGATTTTGCTTGTCTAACACCTGCTAAAGCCATGCACTTATTGCCATAGCTGAAAGTCTAAAAATTTGAGAGAAAAAACAAAACACTTCAGCTGATGTCTTTTTGAACTTGTTAAGACTAAAATTTTAAACAAAATTGTTATGGTGAAAGTGCAAAATTAATTCAGAAATCCAGCATTACAAATTCATCAAGACTGAACAAGGTATCAGGGGATGGGTAGTTGTTTTCAGGATGATCTCTGTGGAGTCATCATAGAACTTTTTGATTATATTGTGGGTGTGTATGTATATGCTTGAATTGTTCAAAATGGATATTCTTAGTAATGTGTATACATTCAAATATAGATACATACACACACAGTATGTGTTATGGAACTGTATAACTATGGATACATTATAAGCCTTTGGAATTCAATATGTATTATGAAACTAATTTGTACAATGTAACGGCAGTTTATCTGTCAAGGGAGAACAGTGAACACACATATAAGCTTTAGTGATTTAGAGCCAATTATGGCTTTTTCTTATCTGGTTTTAAATTTTGAAAAGGTATAGGTAGACGCAAACACAGGTTAAAGAGAAAGCTTCTTTTATTGCGGAAATCCAAATGTTTTGCAGAAAAAATGTTTTTTAAAAAAATTGGTGTATTTGGGGGAAGATACATCTTTTCTTGATGAAGGTATTTGGTGTCTTTAACTGCAAAATACTCTGTGGATCAGTCTGTGATAACTTTTATAAAAACCGCTATCTGTGGGCAGATCCTGGTACATTCCAGTCCAACCTCGAGGAACTTTATAAGACTTAATTTCAAATCACCACTTTCCAATTTGTCTTCAATGTTCCAGCAGTTGGACTGCAAAATATGTTTGACATCTATTGGCTATGGGAGATAAAGTTCATAACAGATTTTTTTTTTTCCATAAATTTAGGGTTTGAAACTCTTTTGCAAGTAATCTGCTGAATGAAAACATGTTTTGTATAAGTATTGAAAAGTATTTGCTGATGCCTGCTGCTCCAAATTCAATGTTTGTTTCTGATCCCTGGATTAGTTTGTTTTCAACGCCTTTACTAGATTTCTGGAAGAGTTCTTAATGTAATAATTGAGAGGGATTAAGTGGGAATGTGTCCTTAAGACTTCTTTCTAACAGCACATTTACTTGGTCAATTTTGATCTTTTCTAAATATATAAAGGTGTGAGAATGATAATGCCGTTCCACATGCCAAAAGAGGAAGCAAATGCATTGCTTTGTTACCTGTGCAAAATGAGTTTTGTTGTTGCAAACTCTGGATTAGCATTCTTTCAGGAGTGAAGAAAAAGCAAAACTCTCTTCTCAGTTACTTCTGTTGTATTCATAAAGTTCATGATTTCCTAGGCATTTTGCCTCCCAGAAGTTTCAAGACATATCGAGTAAAGTAGAGAGCACACAGAAAAGATTGCATCCAGACTGCTGGTTTGATCGCCCAGATGAAAGGAATAATGAAAAACCAAGAGTCCCAACAAGTGTTAATACCTTCCAGTATGAGTAGTTGGAAAGAGCTTCTGCTTAAATTTAAAGTTCACTCTGGGAAAGATCTGAAAATTGCTTAAAAATCATCTATGTTTTCAGAAGAGCATTTGCCAAATCAAATACATTCAAAGTACTTTTATAATGAAGCTGCTTAATTAAAAATGGGATCTGTTTTCCTGAATAATTTCCTGCTGCACTTATATATGAATTTGTGAGAAAAGATATGAGTCTGGGACCAGTAATATTTTTATTACCGTTTCCACAACAAGCACGCTGACAGAAAAAGGTTTGTTATCCGTATTTTTTTTTGAGTGTACTGAATGTGTGTCAATGGCAAGTAAGAGACACTTTTAATGCCATTTTCATTAACCATTTACCTTTCATGCCTTGAAAAAAGGCAAACTTCTGTCTTGCTTTTGAGGTTTCCAGCTGTCAAAGCAGTTACTTTCATTTGGTCATTGAAGTAAAAGCCTGACTTCAGCTCTGGGAGAAATAGTGAACCACCAGAAAGGAGACAAATTTTTAAGGTTGATGCGATGAGACATTTGATCTCATAGGAGACAGACAAATAAACCCATTCAATAATGAAGAATGCCAGATTGGAGGTTGGGTTTTTTTTTTATTCTTGGAGTATGTTTCTGAGAATTCATAGTTACAAGTGTAATGGCATTAAAGGTCTTGATATAGTTCAGTCTGACAAAGTACAATCAGGATTATATGCGTTCAAAGACTCAATGGTAAATGAATCTTGTTGATTTCTAAGTGGCTCGAAGAGTTTTGAATCTAAGGAGTGGAAAGAATTACTGAGCAAATAACATAGAAAGACTGGACTAATAATACACTATACAAAAGACAGAAGCAGTAGTGTGCGACGGCTCTGAAAACCGGGCAGCAGTGATTTTAAATCAAACGGAAATTAATTTGCAGTCACTGCTAGGTTACTGACTAGTGACCACTCTGATTTTTCCTTTTTGAAGCATAGGGAGTCTCTTTCTAAATGCAAATATCAATTTCATTTTTATTAAAATGGTGTTCTAATCCATACAGAAAGAAAGGAAGATCTCAATTTTTCAAGGTCTTTCTTAAAGAACAGGTTGGATAAAGCCTTGAGCAACTTGGTCTGACCTCACAGCTGATCTTGCTTTGAGTGGGAGGTGGGACTTGAGATCCCCTGAGGTCTCTTCCAGCCTGAGCATTCCTATGATCTGAAGGAAATAAGAATACAGCATTTTCCCTGAAATTCTTTCCAATATTAATCTCCTGTTGATTTCTTGTAGTTAAAATATGCAGGTTGATTGTGGAAAACTAAGGATATTTTGGTGTTGTGGGTATTGTAGGTCTTCTTGGCTATGAAGGATTCTGTATCTGTCAAAGAAAATGCACCTTTGTAATAAAGGCATTCAGAATGGAAATTCTTCCCTTTGAGATATTCCAGTAAGCTTTGGCTTTGCTGAACCATGAACAATCTAAAGTACAATTAAAGCAGGTGCAATGACGGTTAAAGATTCAGTTTTTTTCCACCTGATTTTTTTTCCCAGATTTTTCTTCCTAGAACATAATAATATGCATTCCTTTTTCATCGGAATACATCATTTACTCTCTTGGAAGTGTCTCTACTAAGTATATTCTGTTTACTGAAGTGTTGGGCTGTCATGCAAATTGGACTTTCTATCAGTTTCCAGAGGCTTGTCATCACTATGAAAGAAATGATATGTACTTATTTAAAATTGTCCTTTTACTTCAGTGATGGCAGCTCTCTGTAGTGCTTGATATTTTTGAGAGAAGCAGCCTGTCATATCTTGGGTTATGGGGAGGAGAGCATTTAAAATAAAGGAAAAGGCCTATGTGACATGATGCTATTTCTTTTTTTCTCATCCTCACATGCTTCACAGTTCAAACCCCTTAAAAATCTGTAACTGAGGTTATGGGATCCAAGAGATATTTGGCTGAGAAAAGCAGCTAAATCAAGGTATTTGGTCTATTCCCACAAGATTTATATGTAAACAGGGAAGAAACACATTAGTCTGAAGTGCAGTGTGTAGCCTCTGGTGTATTAGACCATGATATATAAATGCTTATAGGAAGGTATCTGTGAGAGATTTGTACTCTCTAGAGTACGTTGCTGCTTTCAAGACATCAGTTTGTCACTAACAGATTAATGGACCATTTTAGAGAACTTCTTGGAATGAGCAGGCAGGAGAGACGAAGTGTTGCAGGATCTGTGACAGTGTTTAACAGAAGTGAACTGCTGCTGGTGCTTTGTATGCAAGTGGAGAGTGGCATTAAATGTGACTGGAAGAGTAGAGTTGCCTAGAACCATTTCCATTTATGTTCCCAAGGTGGGTGCATTAGATTAAAAGCAAGCAAGGTGTTTGGGCTTTCCACCTAACCTTTGCTTCTTTTAGTGTTTTCTTTTTTTCTTTTAAATAAAAATTGCCAAGAACAACAGCGTAGAAATCTAACATGATTAGTAGTAGCATGTGAGAAAATGCATATATTGAGGTAGAAGGAGAAGGCCTCTTGAGTTTTTTTTAAAGAAAAATAGAACAAAAATAAATCAGTCATGCACATACCTGGCTGTTTTTTCTCCTGGAAATTTTTGAAGTATCAGCAACTCTTGGACACTGTAATAAGCTAATAAGATCAATTAGTCTGATGTTATTTCAGTTAAGCTGTGTATTATTAAAAAAATATTATGTATTTTTTTTATATTTTTGAGACAAAATCTAAATCTTAGCGGAAATATTTTGGGTTTTTTTATAAAACTTTTCCTCAAACTCACTTTCTTCATCTCACTGTCACTCTCTTACATCAGTATTCTCTCTGTGATTGCTGTTTAATGAGTGTAAACGTTGCTTTGTGAGCTGACCTTAAAATTTGTTTTAAAATTTTAATTTATTAAAATTTATTTATTAATTTAATTTATTATTAAATATACCCTTGATGATACAGTTTTACAAGTGTTACAAATATAAGATAATCATAACTGCCTTGAACAAACTGTAATCTGTATCTTGCTAAGGGATATTTCAAGTCAGAACAGAAAATGTGACAGTGTTCGGTGTCAAGAACCACTGAAGAAAGTAATCATTTAATGAATTAATGAGTTATCGTTACTATATTATCAGACACTTTGTTTAGTGCAACATTTAGAAAAGTGCTCCCATTTTCTCCACTTTTCCAATGCTACTAGAACAGAGTTTTCTTGGCTGTTGACTACCTACAATTTATGTTAAATNATGAGTGTAAACGTTGCTTTGTGAGCTGACCTTAAAATTTGTTTTAAAATTTTAATTTATTAAAATTTATTTATTAATTTAATTTATTATTAAATATACCCTTGATGATACAGTTTTACAAGTGTTACAAATATAAGATAATCATAACTGCCTTGAACAAACTGTAATCTGTATCTTGCTAAGGGATATTTCAAGTCAGAACAGAAAATGTGACAGTGTTCGGTGTCAAGAACCACTGAAGAAAGTAATCATTTAATGAATTAATGAGTTATCGTTACTATATTATCAGACACTTTGTTTAGTGCAACATTTAGAAAAGTGCTCCCATTTTCTCCACTTTTCCAATGCTACTAGAACAGAGTTTTCTTGGCTGTTGACTACCTACAATTTATGTTAAATTTTGGAAAATGTACAGGGTTGCCCAGATCGATTAATAATTTCACCCTGATGCATCCTAAAAATCTGTCTGAATGCTTTAGTCTGACCTTTTCAGCTGTTTCTTTGCATTTTATCTTTAAAATGGAGGTGATGGTTAGTAATTGCATAATGCTGAGACTGCTGAAAATATTGCCTTAGTAGTAATATTCATACTTTTATTTAAACCTCTTTTTTAAAGAACTGCTATGATTACAATAAGGCTTTCTGAGATGTTGGGTTTGGCTCTCTCTCTATCTGAAGGGCATTTTAACACAGGTTAATAAGATTTTATTTATCATGATCTTGCAGATATTACATCGCAGGCAAAGCAAAAATTAGTGTTCTCGCCTGCAAAAGAATTTGTAGGAGGAAAAAGAAATCTTGAAGGCCAGAATATGTATCTGAAAGCCACCTGAAGTGTTTTCATATTTTATGATACAGTGGGAATGGGATGTAGATTTGACAAACAGAGGGTACCAGAAATGCCAGAACAGAACAGAAAAATGACTTGAGCATATTTAGGAAAATAAAGAATATGCATTTCTGTGCTTTCTTTAGTGTGTCTGTTGTGGAAGTTATTTTGTAGAAACTTCTCCATTGCTAACAAAAGAGGCAGCTAGCTTTTTACCTGAAAAGAAATACTAGGAAGATAGTCTGCCTAGAAAACTAAATATTGCAAAGTAAATTCCTTTGCCTATAAAAGTGATCCAATAAAACATATCGTAGTTTTTCTTTCTCAAGAAGTGCATCCTCAGGCAGCCCAATTAAATGAGATCACAGAAGGGACATGTCACTTTAGCACTAAGTGTACAAATTCTGTCTGAAGCTCAGATAATCAAGTTTTGGTCCCTTAACTTTCTAATATTAAAATTAAATTTATACTTTTTCATTGAGATAACTTTTAGTATTTCTAAAAGGAGGATTGTGTCATCGCTGATAATGTATTGATGAGAGTGTTACTATTGCTGTTTTCAGTAGCTTTATAAGCATTTACAGTGCTCAAATCAGTTCACTGTATCATCCTAAAATGTAAACATGCTACTGGTTCTTTGCAAGACTGAAGCAGCAGATGTGACTGTTTAGTGAGATAAATTGGGAATTTGCTTGTGGTTTAGTTTGGACTCTAGGGAATTACTGGTATAGTAACATTTTGAAGTTTAGACCCAGTACTAAGAGTGCTCTGCTTATAGCCCTTCAGAAGTTTATTCTTGAGGCTGAAATATTTTGAATTGCTGATAATTATTCGTAGTTCAAAGAAAATGAGCATTCTGGTGTGCAAGGTTAAAGTGAGATGAAACAGGACTCCTTAAAATGTCAGCAGGCTGGATGTATAAACTATCACTGTTTGTGAGGGTTTAACAAGTTTTGTAATGGGCAGCCAAATTCTCTAGCAGCCTCATCTTTCGGCAGACTGTGAGGGAGGTAAATAAACAACCTACTACAGCAGTAAAATGCTGAATGCATCTCATACTGTTTCATTGTCATTAACTCTCAGTTTCTTTTGGACTAAAGCCTGCAGTTGGGAATTTAAGGGACTGTGATACTTCCTTTTAGATGTGAAAAGGCAGACGGCCATAGCTAGTGTAGTAAAAGGCATACTAATGGCACTTCTCTTTGAAGGAAGTAAGGCTATATTTAAAAATAAATAAATAATTTCTGGGAATATTTATTCATTTCAATATTCTCACTGAAATATATTGCAAAATATTTACATAAAAATAAGTATTAGATCCTTTAAATGAACAACCATTTGTTTTGTTATTAATTTTGTAAGTTGTTTAGAATTTAGTTACAATGATATGGAACAGCGTTAACCTGGCAATTCTTTCAGTTTTTAAACGTATTCTAAGGCTTTGTTTATATATTAGCAACTCAGGAAACTATAAAGCATCAGGAAGAACACTCCTCCCAGTGTTAGGCAAGTTCAATTCTGCACCTAAGCACAACCTGAGTTCTCATGTTTCAGCCAGATTTAATCTCACTATCCATTACTATATTCTTATCTTGGAAAAATATTTCTGTTTTTTTTCCTCATTAAAAGTATCAGTTAAGACACATAGGTTTCTGGTAGCTGTTTCTGGTTTGTTTTTTTTTCCTTTGAGTCTCTTCGGCAAAACGATAACTTACGCCACCATCTGCTCTCATCAGACTTTCCAATTGGATCTCCAGTTCTGCTTAATCACTGCTTTACTTCCACTCAATTTAAAAGGTGGATTTTTTTTTGTTCTTTAGAATTTTCAGTAATATTTTTTGCTCTTTTGCAATAGTATTAATAAAAGGCTACAATACGGGAAGTCTAGTAATAAAAGCTATATAAATATCATTTCTGTTGTAGGTATTTACCCTCCTGGAGATCTGTAGGATTACATGATTGCACAGAAAATGATCTGTGAACTCAGAATTACTCTCCCTTCTCTGCAAAATAGCTTGTGATACATGAGTAAATGGAAATTTGAAATTCAAATGTGAAGAAATTATTTTCTATATTTCTTGTGTGTATTTTATTCTACTTAAAGACATGAGTAAATAATAATAACACATAATTTTGAGGTAGAAAAATACTGTTTCCATAACTTTTATTTAAAGTGAGTATGGTCTGCATTTATTCATCTTACTTCGCATTTGCATTTTTCATCTGAGAATCCTGCAATGCTGTATAAAGAGGGCTAGATCCTTTCAAAAGGAAAAATCTGAAGATACCAAGATCTGTGACTCTCTTAAGCAAGTAGCAGTTAGATTACAGTTTTCAGTCCAAGTTCCCTTTAATCAATCTTCCTCTCATTATCAAGAGACAGCAAATCGGAGAGACCTAAAAGACATATGGCAGATGCTTTTTGATTGGAATGACATGCAGGTTGCTGGCTTGATAAAAGTGCAGTATCATGGTTCAGTCTGGGTGACTTGTCAGAAATTAAAATCAAGTGTCAGAGTGTCTTGCTAAAATAATTGATGTTACAGGAGACACATCAGCCATAACTGCTTTATTGCATTTCAGTGAGCTATAATGACGTTGCATTGCAATAGATAAATCACTTTGTAGAAACAATATAAATATTGGCTACTGTCAGTAGTGCTAAGGAGACACAAAGTCATGATCTTGTTGCTGAGATGGTAAGCAATCTCTTACTATGAATTTCATATAATCAGTAGTAAGAAATTTTATGTCTAGGAGTCAAGCTCTGCTGACAGTTGTTTGGCTTTCATACGTAAGTCTCTTGCTTGATTCAGTAATACTGTGTTTTTCTGAGAACTGTTGTAGGGTATAAACAGCCCATCTTTGCTCTTTTGTTCAGCTGAGAAATGAGAATTGCTGATGAATAATTCTGGGACAGTTGCTGCAAAATAAATGCTAAGCTTACTTCTTGAGATCTTTTCCTTTTTGGAAAGATCATAAACTTTAGATCATACAATTCCTGTCAAGAAAAACTACCTGGTAATTTTTAGACACAATTATCTAGAAGTGTTTTATGGATTTGAAGCCAGCCTGGGAAGTGGCATGTGATAGATTGAGAGAGTTCAACGTGAACTCTGTGTAAGATTCTTGATGTCATTTTCATTTTTGAAGTAAAGATTTACAGAACGTGAAAAATACTTTTCTGAAAGGGCATTTGACAGAATTTATTTTGACACTTCTTTGGTATTGCCCATTATTTTAACAGTTCATTCTACTTTTACTTTGTGGCATCTCCAGTGTTAACACAGCAGACTTTTTATGTTAATTTTCTTGACATGAGTGTGAGATAGGTAATTACGAATCGAACATGTTACAGTGGTTGGTTTTAAACAAAATGAGGGTTGACAGGAACTCAGTCAGCACTCAGGGAAAGACTTTGCTTTTGAAATAAATCTACTGAAGATCCTTTAGCTTGAAGTGCTTTGTTTTGGAATGTTTTATATACCATTCGTGTAGTGAAACGTGTGCTTCCCACTGTAGAAACTGTATGCGTCAGCGATAACTTCAGTTGAGTCTGAGGAGGGAATAAATTAACATTTGCTCCTTTCTTCTTAAGTATATAATAGCTTTTAATATATTAAAATACATTTTGCAGGGTATATGTATACTTTTAATAATTTACTTAATGGTGCTTTTAAATATGTCATTAACAGACAGCTATTTAAATGTACGTGGTAAATAATTACAGCATTCAGGCAAAATCATCAGCTTCAAGCATTTTCAAAAGGAAATTATTTAACTTTAAAAATGGCATACTGAAGCCTTGTAATAAAGTATTTTTACAAATTAGGAATAACCAGGCAAGTGATGGGAAGTGGATTTAAGCCAAACCACAAATGAGCTCTCCATTCATTGCTGATGAGTAGAGATAAATAGCTTCTTCAGCTCCATGCTGCTATATATGTTGTATTTATAATATACAGGATGTTCTTTCTATTTATCTTTTTTTTCTCCTCTGAAGTTCCCTGATTATATTACTTCCAGAGTGTTTCAGTATCTGCGTTATAGCCCTGTGTTTGTGTATGTTTTTAAGCTGCACTGTGAATCAGTCCTGTTTTGTGTAACATAGAAGAAAAAGCTATTTTTTAAATGCTGTTTTTCTCACATTGGACCTTATCTTCATGATTTGAAAAAAATTTACATCTGGCACAGTCTTTTGCATTAGGCTCCCACGGTCATTGTGAACATTCACGAAATTTATTTTCTTTTTTGACTTGATACTTTTTCCAATGTAAGAAGGTGACCAGTGGTGTACATCTCAAAGTTATTGGCCCATAGGTGGGTTTAGCTAAGGCCTGTGTTCTAATCTTTTAAAGATAGTAATAGGCCCAAACTGGCATTTCTTTTTTGGCTTAAGAAAACTTTTATTTGAGTATTAAAGAAATGAGAGAATATGAATAAGAGTGCAAACTTTCAGATTTGATGCTTTCCTGTGCAGTATCTTCCCTTGGATCTTTGAAGCTGACGGTCGTTAACTGACAACTTGGCTGTCTCTAACAATTCTATTTATCTAAGTTTAAATATCCCAGCACATATAATTTTCTAGCTAAAAGTGTTTACAGACAATCACCGCCCAAAGATAACATTCAGCATAAATGTTACTCATAAATATGCTAATGCTAATAAAACTACTTAATATTTTTTTATTCATATGAGAAAATTTGCATTAAGTTTACTTTGTCTCACATTTGCTGTTCTCCTGTTCGTTGTGTGAAATAAAGAAGAAAAATGGGAAACAGAACTTTAACTGGTGAGGAAAGGAGGAGAGATCTTTTCTTTTATCAGAATAGGAGTAATCACTTTCTGTTGCCTAAATTTCTGTATCTGGACACGATAAGAAAGTTTATTAAATGTATGTGAATAATCTCAAAGTATAAAGTGTCTTGGGATATTTCAGGGATATTTTGTACTTGCGCGTTGTCTTTTTGAATTACTGTTTCATTTGGGATTTTGAAAACAGATGCCTCTCTCCTTTCTGAAGGGATGAATTGCAGTTTATGTGACAGGTTTTCTTTTTTTCCTAACTAAGCACTTATACTTTGAAATATGTAGCTTGGAACACATTTATTTTTAATAATAATTTTTTAAAAAAGCAACCACACTTAAATTAGAAAGATTGTGAGGCTTTAATAAAAAAAAAAAAAAATTTAAGGTGTCCTGTTTTGACTATCAGAAACTCCAATCACGTCTGAAAACTAGGACCAACAGATGACAAATGATTTTCAGTGGGAACATGAGCTCTGTTTCTGGAACATGGTGTATTTGATTCTGAACTCCAGCCTGGTGACTTGGCTTTTCTTTCAGCTATACCAGTGCTCCAAATTTACAGTTTTATGTAATTCATTTTTATGCACTGAACCATGCATGTTTAGTTTTCTTCCTCCTCTTCTTTTCCTCTTTTGCTGAGCTGTAAAGAAGGAAGTGTGTTCTATATATATATGTGCTATATATTAATGCATGTAGATTATTCCTTAGAATAGGAATAAAATGCAACGTTCCAAGGATAATAGGGGAGCAATTATCATAGCTCACCCACTTTATGTTGTGGTATGTTAATGTAATGAAGACCAATGCATTTTCTTACTGTCAATATATTATTGAACATTTTCTGGTATCTGGTTATGAATCAAATACTGCAGAACAGTGATGAAGCATAACAGTAAAATCCTTCAGATGTAGGTGGAATGTTCTTGAAAGCAGACTCCCATCCTGATCATGGGGTGGTGGGAGGGGAAGAGGTTTCAGATTGTTAAAATTGATTGCATTAGAATAATTATGAGGTATGTATATTTGATAGTAGAATAATTGGAAAAACTTATTTGGTGTTTACCTACTTGTAACAGTGCAGTTTTGTTAATGTTTGTGACACCCTACCAAAGCTGAGCACTGTTCAGCTGATGCGTATGGGCTGGCTGTACATCTTCTATTAGCAACCGCAGTGTAGGGGCTGAAGGCATAGCAAGTGACAATGATTAATCTTTACCCATCACAAATAGGAAGAAGACTGAAAGGACAGTATTATCCTTACGGAAAATATGTATGTGGACTCATGTATGTGGACTCTTCTAGGGAAAAATATCTAAAAAAAATAGTGTTTCCACCATGGAAATAAACATTTCTGTAGAAAAACAGTTTATACTGACTCATCTGAGTGCACACTGTTTTGTAAAAGACATAGGGTCAATTAGTTTCTAGGTGCTGTGCAATGCTTAGAGATCTGGGCTGTAGTTGTCAAGGCCTTTTTTATGCATGTTTTTAAGGGTGGATCACATACGTTTTAAAGTGAATAATTACACCAACCTAATTTATGCATAAAGTTTCACTAATAAAGGAAGGATATTCAGACATTGGTAATAAAAGTTATATCTGATCTTGATTTGGGTGCTTTGCTGATGCGAGGAGAATAGGACTAATTGCCCTAGATGTTCTAAAATCAGTGGAGAGAGATGTATCTCCAGGGCTTGAAGTTAAGTAGGATGAATCCTACCTCTCTGCATAACAAGGGACAAAATTTAGTGTGTCTGTTTTCCCATTCACCAAGAAAACTACTTTTTGTGAGATCTGGTGTTTATCAAGTCCTTGATGTCCTATGGAAAGAGAATTTCTAGAAATGGAAGACTTACAGGGTTTTTTTTTTGTTGTTTTTGTAGGTTTTTTTTTTAAATATCTCTTTTATTTACTTTTTTATTCTTTATTTCTTTATTTTTATTCTTTATTTTACTCTATTTCCTACAGGTGCATTTTTAAAGTTTTTCTAGAAAGTTTAGTTCTGTGAAACTGCAAAATAAGAAAAAATTATTTTTGCATTTTATGAGGAGTTCTGTGGAGTGTTCATGGGTCAAATATATATTTTTTTTAAATTAAAATGCTTGTAAAATACAGTTGTGGCAGGTGCTTTTGAAGTATTTCAGCAGGAAGATTAATGCTTCAATAGTGGTCTCCTTTAAAATATAAAGCTAACGAGAACTAATACTGCAGTTTATGCAATAAAATATTCATATCTTGCATTATTTTCTCTATTATGCAGTGCTAGAAATAAATTTGTGAGATGTAGTCACTATAGCTAATTATTTCTGCTAAATTAAGTGGGATTTCTTGTTTTGAAGTGCTCAGACTGATGCATAGATACAGACTTTCATACTCTGCCATGGCTGAATCCTGGGTTTGCTGATAATGACAGCAGCTTTTGTTGACTTTCTGATGAAAATAATCTTTCTTAAGCTAATAGTTTTGAGTATTTAATGAAGTCCGTGTTCAACACGAATTCTAAATCAAGATAGTCTGAGGTCCGATTATGATTTTGGTAGAACAAGCAAAAGAAAATACTGGTTTTAGAATATTTCTCCTTTTGGTATTCCTTCAGTATTGTTTTACAACCCTTGACCCCAGTGATCTGCGATCAGATATACAGCTTCTTTGCATATTATTTATTTAGGGGTTTTAGTATAGGCTAATATACGGTGAGTATTCTGCCTCTGTATAACAGGTCTTACAAAAATATAATTTTTGTAATTATGTTGTTCTCTAAAACACCAAAAGATCAAAACATCTCCAAAGTACTGTACAGTAGTGGCCTGCATCAAGACAACACAAGTCTCATAATACTACAAATATTTATCCACATGCTTAATTGTGCTCTCTGAATTGTTCCATTGAAGTAACTGGAGTTACTTCATCTGTTAAATTAAGTAGAAGACTAAGACTCTGTAGCATAGAAACCTTGGAGACTTCCCATTGATTTCAGTGCCCAGGGGAAAGTTAACAGACTTTGAAGATATTTTAATTTAGAGAAGTGTTTGGGTAGTAGCTGTAGCTTCAGAGACACAAGGGCTGATCCAGAGCTCTATTGAATACAGTGGAGACCATGAGATGAAATACAGAACTGTGAATTTTCCTGTTTCATACAATGCTGGGTTTGTAAGGTGCTGCAGGAACTGTAGATTGTTAAGCAGCTACAAATATTTTTCCATTTTGTTTTTAAATACTGAAACGAGAACTCCCAAGTCATTCATGAAATGCGAATACCCTATCTTTTCTGTATTCTCATTTCTGTTTTTAGATATGTACAAGATGTGCAGTACTGTAAAAATAAATCTACTTAGGGAATCTCTGAACAGAAATGTTTGCCTTTAAGAACAGTCACAATGAATAAATGTGTATTTGCATTATTTATATTTTTTACACATGTATGCTATCTGTTTCAATGCAAACTTTTTTGTTTTGTTTTTATAATCACAGGACTATACCTTGACAATGTACTTTCAGCAAGCATGGAGGGATAAGAGGCTGTCGTATAATGTAATACCTCTAAACCTTACTCTGGACAACAGAGTAGCTGATCAGTTGTGGGTTCCTGATACCTATTTTCTGAATGACAAGAAGTCATTTGTACATGGTGTCACTGTGAAGAACAGAATGATCCGTTTGCATCCAGATGGGACAGTCCTTTATGGACTCAGGTCAGTATGAACCATTTCTAACTCTTCTGTCTTTTATTTTTAGTCTTTTAATCATGGCTTCAAATTAAAACCCAGTCTTCGCTTTTTTTTTTTATTGATATTCTTCTTATTGCTGTATTCAATGTAACTGATGATATTCCAAAACCAATTTTAACTTAAGTATTCTAAGAATGGATAAAGATTTATTTTTATTTTTTTAATATAAAATTTTGGAGATAAACTACCATTTTTAGTACAGTTCAGACATTTGTATTAAGAACAGATAAGACTGTAAATATTATATTAAATACTCATTCTGGATTAAGAGCTGGTCTTAGAACTGCTTCCTCAAAGGAATTGAAATAAATACAAAACGAAGATTAGAGGAAAAAAGGGAAAATGTATTTGACAGATGAATTGATAGTTTAATTAAATTATATATTTTATAAATATTTTTGATTGAATATTTGGTTGGTTTGTATGCTACTCAGATGAATCAGTTTTCTGATTTTCACTAAGATGAGGTGTGACCTGAAATATTTTTCAGCCTAATTTTGTTACTGTCTATGACTATGGAGAGTGATGATTAAATATACATGTTCTTATCAACTGGAGAAATCAACAGAAGAACTTCACTCCTGAGGAGTTCTGGAAACCAAGGGAAAATGTCTGTTCAGAAATCTTTATAGAAAAAGTAATTGTCAAGAAAGTGATTTCAATGTATTCCTGCAAAAGATGACTTTACAAGGAAGAGAGAAAATTCTTCAGAACTTAAATCTGGAATGTCTCATTTTCATTTTGAGAATAATATACAATAATAATTTGGGGGAAGCTAATTCTTAAACTTTTATTAGTATATTTCTTTCATTTTCGGTGAGATTTTTCTATTGTCTACCCACAAGTATCATGTCAAGAATCATACACCTTTATAACTTGGTTATTTTCTACCTAGCAGTAAAGGAAAGTGGCAATCATATATTTAGTTCTGTCACTTGAGCAACATGGACCATGAAGTTCATATCTAATCAAGATCATCTATTCCGAGGCACCAATCTTGATGACTGTAGTTCTGCTATTGCACTGTAACATGCAGGTGTTTAGGAAAATCCTTACCACGAACTACTTAATCAGTGGGACAGCTGAGCAAATATAACTAATGTTGATACGTATTAATATTTTTCGCTTTAGAGGCTTTTGTTTAGGATGTGGCTACTAAACTGGAAATCAAATGTCTAAAACCAGCCCTAAACTGTCCTTCAGACTTAACGCTTTTGGCATTTGACTTCAGTTTTCACACCCAAACCTGGAAATTGCCAGGGTGATAAAGTTTATGCAGTTACTTGCTCCAGAAAATGCCTTTCTCAGGACAGGTGCAAGGTCACATTATTATGGTTTTGAAAAGAAGTATGTTTATTTCTAGCTTTGTCTTTTTTTTTTTTCCAGTTTGTAAAATTTCTATCTGCCTGTCCTTCTCAGGATGTAGCCTGTTTCCAAGGAGGACTGCAGAGGGGATGGCCCAAGGGCAAGAGACAAACCTGAATATCAATATAGGTCTGTCATAGTTAGATAATTACCCTCAAAATTCCCTTCTTAAATGTCCTAATTACCAATGATTAATGGACAATTTTTTTATGATTTTTGATGAATTGTAGATCCTTCTTTTTTCTCCATAAACTCAGCTGAGTCTCAGGCTTTCTGGCTAAAGTATCTTTCCAACACTGGGGTGGATGGGACAAATACACATATTGGTAGCACAACAATATTATGTGATTGGCCATATTCTGCTTTTGCCTTCACTGGACCATGTGGCAGTCAATGATAGGATTCTAATGTTAAAGTTTCAGTTTTATAGCTCCAAATAGCTTTAACTACTTTAACTAGCTGTTTCATCTAACATTAATTCAAAGTTAATGTGATTTAAAGCATTCACAATAGTGATATATTTAATGCCTACATAGCATTAATTTCCACATTATCTTAAAAAATGCCTGCTTAGTAATTTCCACATACCTTTCTAAAAAAAAGAATGTACGCTATTACTGTTCTGAAAACCACTACTATGAATTGCTGCATTGATTTACTTTAGCTTATACTTGCAGTGACATATTCTTACTTTGAGATGCATACTACTAAATTGAGATTCCTTTAAATACCAGTCTTAAATTTCTGCTTTTGCCTCCCCATACGTACATCTGTATATAGACATGTGTGTATAAATGTATACAGATGTATACATGTTCGATTAATTCAGTTTCATTTACCTTGATTGCAGTAACCAAATTCATTGAACTGCAAGTGATCTTATTACTAAAATGGTAGTGTATAAATGCAACTGTTCCATTCTTTCATGTGCCTATAGCTTAGTTTCTATTTTGGATGCAGCAAGCAGTGATCTCTTAACATTGTTCTTTTTATTTTTCCTCACAGAACCCATAGCCGGTATGCATGTCAGATCTGATTAGATTTAAAATTGTGAAGGTAAATTTCAGGAAGGACTAGGAGGCAGTTTTATAAGCACCTGGCTTATGCTGTCACTGAAAGGGGTAGGAGAGAGAGAAAAATGGCTAATAATGATTGTAGACATCTATATGGTAGTTATGATACTCTCGTAAGCCTGCCCTATTCACTGCTATAGGGCATTAGTTAAGGGCATAACTGAGTTGTGACCAATTTTTTACAGAGAACTTGGCATACTGGTTACTTGTAGCTTTAGAAGGATTTATATGTCTGAGGAATAGTTGCTCGCTATTTATGTTTTGAGAAAAATTTTTTTTTTGCATTCCAGTTGTACTATGGTATTTACAAATATGACTAAATTTTCTTTTCTTTTTTTTTTCAATTTTAAAAAAGTGTTTTTTTTTCGTGTTACTTTCATATTCCATCCGGCAAGAAAATTCTTCTTTGCTGCTAAGAGCAGGACGTTCAAAAGATGATATACTTAAACCACTAAAATGGTAGAAAATTGCAACACGAGGTCTTAAATGAAGAGTCATTATAGGGAAAATTACTATTTGTTAGTAGTTAAGATGACTTGCAATAGGATATTAGTGGTCTAACTACGTATATAGAGAAGTAAACTTAGAGGACCAAGATTCAAATCTAGGATAACAATCAGTTTACAATCACATGAGCAAAGCTTGAACAAGATATGTAGCCAGAACTTGGGAAAAGAAATGGCTTTAACTAGATTTCTATATGTTAAAATATCTGGTTTATATAATGCACATAGCAGAAATAGTTGCTACAATACTTAAGATTAGTTGCTTCTTAAATTTATTTTTATATAGAATATAAAATTTTTCCCCTGACTTTTGACATCAGATCTGCTCTGAAATGCAGACAGTAAATTCAGCTTTCTTATGATTTATTCTGTGTAATTCTGAGGAAGAAACACTTCTCTGATATTTGCAGCCTGTGGAAGCACTGGAATTTTGCTGAGGTTTTTTCCAGGGTTGGAATGTAAGATTTAAGAAGGGTGATGAGCAAACCCTTTCTGTTTGCTTTCTTACAGTGTCTTCCTGGAACTCACCTCTTTGCTGGAAGAGAGCATTTGGGTGTTGTGTGTCACAATAAGGAGGAAATTAAGTTTTCAATACTAGGATTAAATATAGTTAAAGAAGTGGGTGAAGGCAAAGATGTTTCATGTGGTTTTGCGCCATTAACAGGCTGCATTTGGATATTTATTCTTACATATGCTTCTCCTAATCGTCCTAAAAAGTGAATTCTGTGACAGTGGGTCAGTCATTGAGAACTGATAACTACATGACAATGAGTACTGTATATTTTTGTGTCTTTTCAGTAGGCCAGTTTTATTCTTTTTGTAATCAAAGCTTGTGGGTCTTTTTTGCTGAAAAATAGAATGTGCACAAAACTTCTGATAGGGGCCACATCCTGTGCTGTGATGACATTTGCATCCTTTGTAGCCAAAAGAAAAACAAAAGGAAGTATAACGGAGTAGTTTTGTTAGAAATGAAAGACTTGTCCCATTTGAAAGCCCAACACCTTCACTTGCCAAGTTTTTTGTTTATTCTATACATTATTTTTTTTTATACACTGTATTACATTACATTATAATATCTACGTATATCTTTTATTCGTATTATTTTATACATATTATTTATTTTATACATTACCAACTCTAAGTTTCCAACCCAACTAGCAATAATTCCTTGCTATTTGACAGGTATAACCTAGTAATCTCCTGTAAATAAGAGAATTATGTGTATGATGGACTTGCTTTGTCCTCTCCTTACTTGCTATCAGCATTGAGTCATGCGAATTCAAAATAGTCCTGGATGCTTCGATTTTGCGTTGTCTCAGCTGTGCCTTTTGCTGTCTGCTCACTCAGTTTCAGCTACTTGGAAATTTGCACTGTTGCAAGTAAAATAGACTTTCCTGCACTTGGCTCTATTAAAATAGCCTTGGGCATTTTTGTTGTATTAATAGACTCGTCCAGAAATTTAACTTCTCATATACAGCTTATTATCTACAAAATCTGATGAACAGTTTAAAAAGCAATTGCTTTTCTAAATGTCTTTACTTCTCAGAACATACAGTTTGAGAGGTGAATTGTTCACACCAGGCATCCACCAGGAAATAGTCTGATCTTTCTTCTGCTATTTTTATTTTTTTTAATTTTTTTTTTTCTCCTGATAGGGCTTTTTTTTTTTTTTTCATTAAAATCCTAAGGATAATTTGAAGGTAAACTTGCATTTTTCAGTTTCAGGACCATAGAATCATTTCTGCTAGTGGATTTAAAATTATATCTTTGGACTGTACATAAGATTTTAGATATCTTTATAGTTCCCAAACTTCCTCTGGAAGAAAGAGACAGGAGATATGTCCCACCTGTTTGCTACAAACGTATTTTTTCAGATAGTGGACAGAAGTTGTTAAAAGACATTTTCATGCCCTTTCATGCTAAGCAAAAATTTTCTCAAAAATAGATAATTTACATCTTTCTTAATTTGGTGATTTCTTAAAGGATAAAAGTGACCTAGGCTTCTTCTCATGGGGGAAAGGTGTTATTTTGGATGCATCTTGCAAGCAGGTGTTCAAAGCAGGAACTTTTTGGAAAGACACATAAATGCAAATGTAGTAAAACATTGTCACAAATTGAAGTCCTGTAGCTGTTAGGAAGAGTGGAATTTTTTTTAATTAACTATGGAGAATGCTGAAAAATTATGTCGAATTTTGAGTACAAAGCATCATCTGCATTAACAAGGAAGCATTACCCTGCCAAAGTCTCTATTTGGAAATCCTAGGGCAGGACCCATCAGATACCAGATCTCGTCTTGCACAGTGATTATAGATCCAGCATAAGAAAAGGAACTTGAATTCCAGCATGTTGCTTAAGTGAATTCATTGTTGTTTTAAGTAAACAAGGGATCAGCTCTGGTCCAAGGTATGGGCTGGAATTTTTTCCTTAGTTATGCAAATAGTTCCATTGAACATCCCAAGGAATTCAGCACAAAATTTCTACTACCGTTACTTCTAAACAGAAGATCCTGACTCCTTTTGTGACATGAAACAAATCATACACCTCTTCTGCCTCAGTTATTCCATTTATTAAATTGGAATACTGAAACCTACCTTCTCGCAGGGGTGTTGTGAAGATTAATTAATTAGTTTGTAAAGTGCTTTGATCCCATAAAACACTGCGTAAGTGCAAAGCATTATTATGAAAAATTACAAAATGCCAGCTTTCATATTCACCTTGGGATATCTGTTTTATAGATACAAATCTGTTCCACTCTTCTTAGAATTGCATTGTTTCACTTTTCCTACATAGCAGCCCATTCACAAAATGAGGCAATTTTAGGAAAGATGCAATTTTTGTAATGCAGAGGAGATCACTGACTGCCATAAATATATTCTTTTCAATTAAGGACTCATAGATTAAAGATGCATTTTGCTGTAGGATTTGGAATGTTATCATTTCAGAACACCTCCATCTGTAGCAGGAGGGAGGGTAGTTGGATTTTACATACCTCCCCTATCTGAAAAGAAAACAAAAAATACCTTTCTACTTCAGTTCCTTTATTAGATCTTAAGTATGGGATAAGTATTCAAGAGGGTCTTTGGCTTTTATTTTATATGAAGTGGCTGTTAAATCATTAGTATGTGAATAATTCAATTAAGCTTAATAAGAAAAAGCTTAAAGTCACAGGAATCTCTTCCATTAAAAGCTCTGTTATCCAAGATCATTACATTGCAATGAAGTGAAAAAAATTCTGAGTTTTATTGCCTAACAGAAAAACTGTGGCATTTACTCTGTATTAGCAAGAAAAACTCCATCAGCTATAGAACTATGTAATAGTTTAAGTTGCTCTGTGGGTATAGTGTCTCCCGAAAACAAATAGAGGTCATCACATTTAATCTCAAATTGAAATTTATATATTAGCATAATTTAGACTATAAATCTATCTATCAAATCTAGCATCAAATCTATTTGATGACTATAAAAATAGTCTAAATTATAGAAATAAGATAGCAATCTATCTTATTTCCTTTCTGTAATGTCTCTTATCATGTCATTTTAGCGGGCAGTTCGTGACAATGGAAATTTCCATATGGGAAGGGCATAAGTAAAATTTCAGAATGCTCTGATCAAGATTCAGCTAACCAGATGGATGTTAAATGTGTGTATACACACATGCTTAAATACATGCCATATATTGTATATATATATTTGTATATACATATGAAGTCCTACTTGTACTTTTTTTTTTTTTGTCTAAAATTGGTAAATTCTGAGGTGGAGGTTGTAAGTAGGGGCAGGGTTAGAGAGTTTTAGGAGGGAAATTTTAAGGTCTTGCATGTGTGGAAAAAAAAAAGAAAGATTGTTGTAACATTGTGTTTAGAACTAATAACACCTCTTTTATTTCCCTTATTCCTGTGGGTCACAAATGGTCAGTTTTAGTTATTCTTGTGATTGTACAGATGAAGTTGGGGGTTCTTTTTACACTTTTGTGTAAGGCAGCAGTGAATACTATTTGTTAAATGAAAGGAGCTTTTTTTTTTTTCCTAGCAAGTGTTTTATCTGAAGGTGCAAGTAGTTGGGCTTATTTTTCTTTCCAGTTAAATATCTAGTTTTAGTGATTTTTTTTTTTTTTTTCAAAAAGATTTTCCTTTTTTTTGGAAAGTATTTTCTGTGAGGTGAAGAGCTAATTTGTTCACCCATTGTTTTATCAGATTTTTTTATTGAGCTTTACAAAATGGTAAGATGGCTTGAGAAATAAGAATTGCCTAAAATCCAAGTATTTTTTTTTCTCATACATCCTGACTCTATTTTCTATTTCTTTATTCCTCTGAAAACTTGAATTTCTTATGGCTCTCAATGTGCAAATCAGCTGAGGAGACCTTTTCTTGGAACAGTATTCAGACCTGCTTAGAAGGAGAGAAACTAGGATAAGTTACAAGAAATTCTGGGGGTTTTATGCTTGTAGGTAGGTTCTCCAGATGCCAGAGCTGTGTGTAATCATCTGCAGAAAAGAACTTTTAAGCCGTTCTTATGACTGATCTTTAGGCTGTAGTGCAAGCATTTGCATTAGCCTTTTAGTAAATAGTTTTTCTTCTCTAAATTGCTTGTGTAAAAAAGCAATACTTTTTTTTTCTCTCGTGCTTTTTTCTTTCTGAATAGGCATCCCTAGAACACTCCCTGCCATCTGCTACTCTAGAACCATGTAACTTGAGAAAGAGAACAGAAAAAGTTTGGAAAACTATTCTTTTAAATTCACTTGAATGTGCCATCTGTATGAGCAGATGGGAAAAAATGTCTTGGGGCCAGGAGGAGACTGTGAGATCAAACCACAAGGAAAGAACTACATGCAAACATGTTCCTAGGGTCAGAAGAAAAAGGACCTTGATGATTACCTCAGTGATGTGACCTGGAGACTGGTCCCTCAGAAATTGCTGTGTCCGTAGCAGAAGATGTTTCAAGGGTCTGTAATCAATACTGTATAGATCCCCATGGCTTGTAGGCTGTGGATACTCTCATTTCTGGGCAACTGCCAGCAAAAAAACAAATGTTCAGGTCCCTAAATTATTCTTACATACAAACTGTAAATCCACATTCAGCATTTCACGGGGAAGGTTTGTCAGAGTGGATTATCCTCCTCAGTCTCTGAATTGAGAAATCATTACGTTTTCTCTATCTTCACATGGTACAACACATCATTCTTGAGAATGCTCTTTTTTAAAAAAAAATTGCAATAAATGCAGACTATTGAATATACATGACATCTTTGATGGGTTGCAATTTTGGTTGTATGATGACTATTGCTGACAGTGAATGACAATTCACAAATGGTATGAAAATAGTTACAGCTTATAAGTATGTTTTCATTTTCTGACAAAGATGTCTCTCTTGGGACAGCATTTTAAAACTCTGACATTTAAAAATATTTGCTCAAACAATTTATCTTGAGAAGTGAAAGGCATATAAAAACATACAAACTTCTTATGTGAAAAATCTCTTACTTTTCCCAAAGCCCTGTGCAGGTTTGTAAACCCACTGGGGATTATAAGGCTAACATTTGTTTCCACTTAGAAAGTGTAGAGATAGAACTTAACAACCAATGCAAGTCTAAGTTGGTTTTACTGTACAAGGCATTGCATGCCAGCGCTTTTTTTTTTTATTTAAAGTGCTTATGGAAAATTTATTCAGTATATATTGAAAAATGTTATGGTACATTCTCTTCAGTGTCAGAATGGAAAAAAATGGGGGATGAGTAGCTGTTGGAGAAACACTTCAAGATCTCCACTTCAGTTGCATTAACAGAAACTGGTTTAGTATGGTTGGGACCAAGTGTTCTGGCATTTATTTTGTAGGCTTTTCTAAACCTCTTCAGTGTGTTATTTCTGTCAATCCTGAACCTACCTCCATTTGGAGATCTCTGGGTAAACATGAGAAATGGTGGAACTAGAAGACAAATGTTCTATATTACAACATTGCTATCCACAAGTGCTGTCCTCTTTTTCATCATTTGCTTTTCGTGGCTTTCTTTGTTGTGCCAATTTTTACGGTAGTTGTTATCGGTGGAAATGCTAGCCAAAATTAGATAAAAATAATTAGTCTTTGTGTAATTCTTCATACATATATGTACTTCTTTTTTTTTATATATGTAGAAAAACAACTTGTGTGTTTTACAATAATAGCCATGTACCTTAACAAGACAATATAGCTGAGATACTTACATAGGAAGAAACACTCCAACAAAATGCTAAATGTTTCTGCTTATGTGGGTGAGGAACAAAACATAAATTTACCATGATGCTAAGGCTTCTCACAATCTACTTTGTAGGTAATTTTACCAAAATATTACAAATTTCAGGCAATGCAAACCACTTAGAACTTAAAAATCCTCCGAACTCAGATAACAACAGACTGTTTGTATGTGGTCAGCCGAGGTGGTAAATTATTTTTAGACCTTGCTGATAAGCTCAATCCTTTCAGTGAGATTTAATCATCTATGTTTTCATCTTATCATTCTCTCTCTAAAATATGGCTTGTATCTGCTCCATTTGGTTATGTGTGTAAAAAGCAGAGATGACAATCAGTGCACAAGATGGGGAAACAAGACAAAGGCAAGGAGGCACATACTGAATATTCATCCCTCTCTCCTTTTATTTTTAATTATACACATTAGAAGCTTATTTCATAATTATATCCTAGACTACATTTTAATCTTGGCTAGCAACTGAGAATAAAGCACTGTGCATCTTTAAACATTAGTCTGTGGGCTGTTTCTATGACAAGAGTGTCTCCAAAGTGTGTATAATTCTAATATTCAAATTCTACATTATGGTTATCCTGAAATGCCTTTGAATATTGCTTCATAGTGTTAGTGTTGCTGGAGAGTTGTCACATAGGACAGAGAAGATGACTTCCGTTGCTGTTGGATTTTTAAAGAGGTAACAGAGTAGCCATAAGAAAGATACGCCATTAATCATTTTCATGTAACTTTGGTATGCCTTCAAGAAAATACATTCCAGAGCTAAAACATTTACCTAAAAAAGACTTGTGTAAGGGCATTGCTGTGTGTTAAACAACTTTCCCCCCACCCCCAATCAAATAGAGTAGTTTATTTCCTTTTGAAAGAAGAGGTACTGAAGATATACTCAAGGTTAATTACTTTTTCATAGCCTTCTGTATTCAGCTTCTAATGCAATATGTTTTAACGTCATAGAGAAGACACAGTATAATTTCAGGGAAATTATTTGCATGCAGTTCAGACTGAAGGATACTGACAAAATGTTGGATGCTGGTGCCCCCAAAGGTGATCTTAGTTTGCATTTATATTTGTCTTTAATAAAATAAATACATAAACCTTAACTTGATTCTAAAGGGTCCTGAAGTCTTTTCCGGATACCTATCCTGCAGGATTCAGAATTATGATGCTTTAAAAATATTTAGCTTAAAAAACCAACCAAACAAAACAACTGAGGAGCCATGAGTATAAGTTACAGGTCCAGAAGAGATGAAAATACTATTGTTTGAGAGTATAAAGTTCTTCATACACAAGGACTAGGAAGAAACCTTCCCCCCTGCACAGGTGGTTCTGTAGGTACTTATTGATACTGCATGTGGCATCCGACTCATGTAAATCAACAGCATCTACCGTTTGCTGTTTAAGTCAGGATTCCTGTCATCACGTCTACTCTGCTTCTTCTTTAATTTAACTGTGCAGACCCAAAGCTTTTAATGCATTTGCATATCATGGCACTCTTTCTTTTGTTATATGGAACACTTGACATTAATTATTCCCATAACCATCTGAAAACATCATGTTTAGTGATATCTCAAAATCCGATACTGTGGTGTTATGTTATTTACTTTGTCTGTGTTAATATTTTGTTTCCACAAGTACTGAAGGTATTTTTCATATGTTGAAGGAGATAAACTCCCATTCCATCTGCCTTATCTTGTCACATATTGTGTGCTCCACCACATCTAATTTTCTTTAAGCTTCATCTTTTCATTTTATTTCAATACAGCTTTAATTTCATTACAATCTATAGTTGTGATCTGTGGGATTGCTAGGAAAATATGCTGTGTCCTGATCACAGAAATAATGCTAAGACTGAATAAAGGCACTGATGTTGTTAGCAGTGGGAATTCTACCCTACAGAACTGAACACAAGAAAAAGGGCATGGAGACTAATATTTGTTTAATGTCAGGAATGAAAGCAAATATTAAGTATTATGCTTGCTATTCTTTATATCTATTACAAGTTCTTATTAGAAATTGTCAAGAGGAAGGTATAGATATTAGATCAATATAAGGCAATTAGGAAATACGTGACTAATAGATGTAATGCCTGAACTACATAGCTTTAAGAAGGGAAAGATAATTATAACTTAACCTTATGAGAAAAAAAAAAAAAAAAAAAAGCATTGCTAAAACAGATTTTCTCACTTAGATTTTTTTTTTCATGAAGCTGCATTTGTCAGTACGGTTAGTAGCAAAAATGGCTTTTAGTTTTGCTTTGTTAAGTAATGGATCTGTAGATTGTGTTTTGTCTCATACTAGATATGTTACTGATGGCCACGCTGATAAACCTAGAAAGTTTGCTGGGCCTGAGCAAATATCTCAGAATATCACTACTATATTCCTGAATTTCCCACGCCTGCAAAATGGAGTGGGAATGTGGCAAATTTAATGTTGTGCATATGGTAGAAAAACAGAAGTATTTACAGAAATAAGGTATCCTCATGTTTTCAGACTTTTAAAACTCCATTTCAGTTGACAGAAATGAGCAGAAATTGAGGGTTCATTTGTGTTCATTAGTTTTGACAGGGATGAGCAAGTGAGAAGTTACACTCCTTGCAAATATTTGTTGTTCAACTGTCCTTACCGGCTCTGGAAAATATGATGTTCAAAGTGCCTTTTAAAAGACATTGGTATTTCAGGCCTTGTGTGAAAAATAATCTTTTTTGTCCTCCATCCTGAAAGTGTGATATCAGTTAAGAGAACGGGGTGTCAATTCTGCATCAGAGGATTTATCTACTAAAAAAGTTTGTGAAGCCATTTTGTAGCAAGATACATGGGAGAGTTTCCATTTAGAAAAACAAGTGCTTCTCAGTGTTGGTAAAAAGGGTCAATGTTAGCAAAAATATTCCCCTTCCCCATTTGAGCATTACTTTTGTATTATTTTCAATACTGAGTAGTAATGAAAATAAATTGTATAGGTAAATTGAGATCTGTTGGTGGTAGACTGAGAGGTTCCCCCCCTCACTTGTAATTCATCAAATATATTCTTATCAATGACAAAGTTCTCCTGTTTCCTTGTGTTGCTTTGAAAACACATTATCCTCCCCCCTTCTGACTTAGCTTAAGTCTATTGTTCTTCCTTATCACTTTATGCTCATCTATGCTTTCTGTTCAGCAATTTCCTAATGTAAAGTGTGTATAATGTCTAAATCTTTTGGAAAGCCAATTGTGGTTTTGTGGTCAGTTTTTCATTCAATTACAGACCTTGTTTATCACAAGTCATCCTTTTCCTCTAAAATTTGCGATGTGCTCTATTTTTCTTTTCCTACGAATTGTAAAAATAAAGGGGGGAGGGAGGAGGGTTGCCTTAGATTAATAGCATTAGATTGTCAGTTTATCTTGATGGCATGCTTCTGCTTACTAACTACTTCAAAATGCATCGTTTTCATCCAACTCCAGTGGGACCATTTTTAGAGTGTTGTTTTGGAGCCACAGTGACAGCTTCAGTAAATGGTGAGTTTTAATGCGGTTGTTTAATGAAGATTAGGATCTTGGCTAATGACTACATAGTCATAAGTGATGATGCTTTTCCCTCCTACTCCCTTGTTGCTTAGAACATATATTAATTGTGCAGATGGTAGTGGCTTAGCTGTGTGATAGTTCGCTTTCCATCTCCTCCTCTCATGACATTTACACCATGCAAAGAGGGTGTATTGCCATCTCCTTATTTATGAAAACTTGTGATTCATCACCTGCCTTTTAAATCAAATACTAAGATTATATCTTGTTGCTAAGAGGCAGAATTTGGATGTGCACTCTTCTTTTAAGCACACCTGTGCCAAGCTTTGCCTGAAACCTTCAAGCAAATCACAGCCAGAAGCACTGAATTTTCATTTTCATTCCTCCTGACAGCTTGTGAAACTTGCAGAGCCCATTTTATGTGGGTAACTACAAGTCATTCTTTATGCATTCAGAAGATTCACAGACTTTTCAGTCTGTAACCTAGCTAAAACTCAAGCCAAGATTCAAAGGTATTTAAGTTTCACTGCAAACACTTTTTCGAATTACTAGAATTCAAGTGTGATTTGTGTGTGACAGAAAGATAGTAAATAAATTTACTGGGTTTTTTTTTTTATTGTTTTGCTTTTCTTTCCTACTTATACTTTTATTCACTCTTATTGTTTGCAAGAAACAATGGGAAAAATAATAATTTAAGTACAACTAAATAAAAATGACTCCTTAAAATTTCATTTCTTCTTTGATATCCTCTGTCTGTCATGGCCATCCTACTCACCAGATTGTCTACTATTGCTTCTTCTACAGAATAGCATTGCCATTTCCATGTTCAAGCATTATCTAGATTTGTTCTTCACAAAAGTCACTGATTTTTATATATTTTATTCATGATTTAAAGGCTTGCTTACTTTTAAGTATCGCTCCTGGGTTCCTGATTACTATTTGCAAATATTAGGGCAATTTTATTTGGTCTTTATGCTTTATTTTGCTCTTCATTTGTTTAGGAAGGATCCTGCGTTGCAGGTACAATCAAAGGAAGTTCAGGATTACTCTTTAAAAGTTATTTTTGCAATCTAAGGGAACAGTTCTCTTCCTGTCAATGAAAGTTCTACCTCTGGTGTCTCCTTATGAAGTATTTATCTATTGTCTATGGCAATACAAGGACTAATACCTGCTTGCAAGGGGAGGGGTTGAGGGCATAATGAACCCTTGAGTCACAGAGGAGTGATGCTGAGAGGGAGAAGAGTGGCTTGGAGGGCTATGTTTGTCAAGTGTCAAGGTTTCTGAGTTACATATGGTCAGAAATGTGAATGGAGATGTGATGTAAAAAGGAGTAGAAAGGACCTGAAAGGAACTTATTTTTCATACATACCTAGTTGTAGGCTTGCACCAAGTGGATGGTTTCTGTTACCTAACACAGAATATGCAAAGGCTTTGCATAATGTGTAGTTGGTTAGCTCTCTGAGTAAGGTGATGGTATTCTGAATTTAGGAGACTCTCTGCTATTCTAAGAGGAGAGAAGTTATTGAGAGTTAAGGTACTGCAGTTGTGATTGAACTAGTTAACTTGGAAAATTACTTCATTTGAGTAAATGAAAAGATAAGACAGATCCACCGCAACACCAGCATAATTGCGTGCTTTCAGTCATAAGTTAGAGATTGTTGACTGTTGAAAATTGTGAAAAGTACAGCAGTTTTGAGCAAGCTGGTTATCATCTCAGTGTCTGTATCTCTATGAAATGTGGATTATAATATAGTAACTATTATAATAAAAATACAATATATTGATAAAACATAATACATAATATATAATTCTATGTAATTA
>JAHREE010000308.1:1057349-1113244 GCA_033628505.1 Tringa tobata | reverse complement strand
GAATTATATCATTATGTAAATATATAAATATTATATATGTCACACTATATAAAAGAAATAAAATATAATATGGATTATAATATATAATATAATTTCTCTATGAAATGTGGATTGTAATTACAATAGAAGACTTCATCTAACTTCTGAAGGCCTGCTTCCTTAGTGCAGTACTGATATTCATATGGTTAGTCTTCTCGTTTGTCAGCTTGGAAGAATCTCAGGGGAAAACCACTTGACCTTAACAAGAAAGCAAATAAAGTCAGCAGTTTAATACCTAAATTTCTGGTCTATAGTTAGAAATGAGATTTACCACATATAAGAGAGATTTTGCAGAGTCTAGCACTAGCTCTAGCTTTAGGTTAAATGAACATATGTAACTCATGACAGTAGTGATGAATTGTGGTCAGTGCTTGAAATATCAGAAAGCTTGTATATGAAATACTGAAATATTGAGACAATGAAAAAAGAACGCCACAAAACAAAACCCAAACCAAACGAAAACCAAACCGAACAGTTGGATATTTCTTCCTGTGTGGTATTTAACTGGATACTTGGGAATATGTTTTGTGAAATTAATACTGTGAAATATGAATACTGGGACTGGCTTATACAGAACTATCGTACCCATTCAAGACATGCTAGAGATAATATTCATGTACCTTTCTGTATTTCTCACTTGAGAAGCCTGCTTGCTCTTGCTTGTAACATTATACAGCATTCTCTCCTACTGTCCCCATATTACAGGCAGTGCTGACTTGAAGTCCAGATACCTCCTGAGACTGAGACTTTTCTGTTGAGTTGTTATTTTTAAAAAGCTCTTCAGACATCTTTCCCTAAGTATTATGCCTCATGGAGGGAGTTGAGCAGACTATTACTATCCTTGCACATTAAGAAATTTTAAAGGTGTTCTTTCCAGGTGGTTAATAGAAACTATCATGTCATCTTACCATCATTTGGTATCAGATAATAGTTGACATGCAGAAAGATAACATTTATAAAAAGACGCTCAGTGCTCTTCACAGTGAAGATTTCTCTGATAAACACCAGATTTGACATAGGAGAACAAACTCAAACTCTTGAGTTTTGAAATTCTTGCTTTTTAAACATGAATCCTACAAAATACTGTTTTTTCTGCTAGAAATTCCCTCCACCAAAGCCTATCAAACAGGCTGATTTTGTGAGAAGTCATCCTCATTTTATCAAAGGGCTGTGGCTGGATGGCCATTGCTCCCATGCCTGGGCTCAGGATTGGGTAAAGATGTGTTAAAAAGGACACAGCATCCATCAGACCCACTGCTGTGCCTCTGAGATGGCTCTGTGCTGAACCTGCTATGCAAGCCATGCTTTCATCTTGTGGGTTTATGCCAGTGTTTTCAGTCACCTCAAAGTACCTGTGGTTTAATCAAGTAAATGCCTTCCTGATGCTCTGAATTTAATTTACTGAGTTTCAGCATGTTTTGTCCTATTGTTTATATATAAAAGACTTTTAAGTAAAGTGTGGGAGTAATTTTAACGATTGTTTAAAAAAAAAAAAGGAAAAAAAAAAGAAGAAAAAAAGATGCATTTTCTGCAGCAAAATGATCACTTTAAAAAAAAAGTCCCTGAATACAGGAAATGGCTCCAGGGACAGATTCAACATATCTTAGATATATATTTGATAGGAAAAGAAATGCTTATCTGCTGTATTCAGGGTAGGACTGATATTTTTCGGCGGACTCTTTGTCCACCTCAAATGTGAACTAGTCATAACTTGTTTCTTGGAGAAAAGAAGGTCTTACGTATAGCCAAGGTAACATGAAAAAGCAATGGGGGACATGTTTTCTAAATTAAATTATAAAAGTACACGATACAAATAAATCCTTCATATATAGCCGATGTATTGATTCAACTTTCAGTGCAGCATGAAGTGTTAAAATGCAGCTCTGGATATACAAAATGTTAAAAGTGATACCCACTGTCTGCTTAAGTATGTGGAAAGCAGAGACCCGATTACACTGATTAAAATCAGTTGAACTGTTCTGATTCTCTCTGAGACTCAGGTCATAGGCTATCTGATAACGGCGTTGTGTACAGAATCATCTAAGGCTGTTCTGCAGGTCAGAGTCAAGTATCTTCCAAATCAAATAGCTTTATTGATCATAAATGCAAATAACTGACTATAGAAACTAATGGATCTTACTAGTATTAAAATGGAAAAGGGACGTTGATAAGATCACTGAAGCTTGTCTTAAATGGATATAAAATTTATTTAGTAAAAAGCATATTCTGCAACAAAATATGGTCTTGATGAGGAAACTTCCTCTTTTTCCTTTTTTTTTTTTTTTTCCAGTGTATAAATTAGTGTTGTAGCCCCTGAGATCTAGTTGCTGAGAAATTTCAAAGATATTATTTCAGAAACAGGACAGGACCAACTGAATATCTAAAAGCAGCCTCTCTGCAACTTTTTAGATTTCCAATTTTGAGTGTCTCATATAGTTTATCAAGCTTTTGGTTCTTCTTGCCAGTATGATGCAGCTAGTATGTCAGCAGTTTTGGAGTGTTATTCCTGTTTGTGTTTGGAACACAGTTATGAATGGTCTGAAATGAACATAAGGAAGAGAAAGGCCATAACTGAACATCCTAACTTTGGCAAAGGAGGAAATGTAGTCCTTGAGGATACAGTGTGAATTTCAGCAGGATAGCTGGAGTTAACTTAGATGCCTGTTAATTGTAGTCATTAGGTGTGACTCATTATTAATGCAAAAAAGCCAAAACCCTGTATGCTTCTCTCATACATTCAGTAGAAGCTTAAACAAAATTGAATTGGTCTGAAACATAGATACTGATTTTGAAATGGCTTCGCATTTTCAAAATAATATTGCTGCTACTTTAATAATATCTTAAAGTAATACATGTATTTGGTGTCTAAAATGGACCAGATATGAAATGAAAGATTGATGGTATAAACCTAACGCAATAGATGAGAAGAGCACTGAGGCCAGGCATAACACCTGGAATGTGAAATGAGGCGGTTTTGAGTAATTTATTTTTTCATTGTCAAAGAAAAAAAAAAAAAAAAAAGAATTCTACTGGCTTAGGTATGATGTCAGTAGAGTTATCTGTCAGGGGAAAGAAAAGAGGGAGAAACAGCTGCAAAACGGGTTTTCTCCACAGATGCCTAGTTGCCCGAGTACGAAAAATATCAGTGTTTAAGAATAAAATGTGCAAAATAAACTGTTTATATTGTGTCCAAGTCAGGTCTATCTTAAAGCGTTTAAATGAATAAGATGGGTCATCTCCCTTTCCTAACTCCCTATTGCAGCATTTTATACATAAAATCATCTATTTGTGTCTGTCTTTTGTCCTTTTTTTGCTCCCCACTCTGCAGCAGCCTTGTCTAAAGTCAATTGACATTAATAGGAATCTGTAATTTGAAACCTGTATGCTGTGAATTAGTCCTAAAAATATCTGCTAAATCTTTATTCATTGTCCTCAATTAAATACTGTTCACATGGGAATAGTTGTTCAGATAGGGTATGTAGCTGCAATGCAAACAGGTGATTTATTAAACACAGCTTAAACAGCCTGAGATCTGCCTCTAAATTGGGGTGGAGAAGCCCCTCTGACACTCTGGACATACAGAGCTCAGGTGAACGGTGAAGTTCCATAGCTTTATATCCTTAGGGGTTAGTTCTTAGTGTGCATGTATAAGATGCTGTACGTGATATGTGTCTCTTTCATCTATGATTTGTACACAGTACTTTAATACAACTCATGATTAGCAAAAACTGCAATAAATGGTAGCCAATTTCAAGAATTATGATAGTCACATTAAGTAAGCAATTTCTCTTCTACAATTTAAAAATATTGTTCTTCAACGGAAAAAATGTGTATGAGTGTAATGCATTTTTTCATGTTTGCATGCCCACTATCTGTATTTTTCTTATCCATCTTTGTCAGACATAGCATCTTATTTACTCAGTACAGGAATCGATGTCCTTTTGGCATACATGCACATCTGCTTAGGTAACATGTAGTAGTAAATAAGAACATGAAAACATTAATTGATCAATATTACATATTTTTAAAAACAGTAAATAAAAGTATCTTCTACAGAATAAATGACATGATAAGCTTTATACAACAAAAATAAATCTGGAAATAAAAACATTACTGAAACAAACCCAAGCAATTCAGAACCAATCAGCAGCATAATTGCTTGCCCTTCTTTCTTTGATAATACTGCCTCACACCCCACTAACCAGTGCAGCTCAGCCTCTTTCTATAGATCATGGCAAGCATGTGAGGAGTAGTGGTTCCTACAGAAAGTTAAAATCAAGATAAATAGTTGGAAGTAGTCTATGATTAACCACATTGAACAAAGAATTTGACGGTTGAATCCTAATTGAGGCTGTGCCACTGAAAGAATTCATTCTGCCTTAAAAATGTCTTTAGACTCTGCAGTTTTGTGGGGTTTCAGTAACTGGTGCCTGTACTGTACTTAGATCTACAGGTCTTGCAGAACTGTATTTTGTACAAGTAGACTAGTGCGAAGTAATTGCTATATGATACATGATTGACATCAGTATCAAACTGAAAATTTTTTTATATGTGTATTGGTTGGGGTTTTTTTCCTGGTTTTGGTATCTCATTTCTTGGAGTGTTTTCTTGACCCTGCAAATTTCTCACTGCTCTAGGGAAAAACTTTCTTAGGTACAAAGGGTAAACTCATTGCTGTTCAGTAATAACCAGTCTATGGACATGACAACTGCTGCAGAAACTTGAGATAATATGATAGATTTATTGCTACCATATGAGTTACAGGAATTAGTAAAGGAAATAGTGTGAAGACATTACATAAAAATCATGGTAAAGATTAAGATTCTTAGGAATTAAATTGCAGAGATCAGTGCTAGGTATTAATTGGGTGTCATGGCATTAATATTCTGATCAGCTTTTGTTTTTTGCGTTAAATCTGTAAGCTGACTTAGGTAATGCAGCAGTGAAGTACAGTTCATGAGTTATCGATGATAAAGATTTGTGTAAAATCAAGGATAACAAACTAGGTGATATGTAATACTTCTCAATCACTGAAACCCAATTGTTGTTAGCCAGTTTGACGGGGATTGAACATAGTATTTGGCTGCAAAAAAGGGAAAACACAACTTCAGGGAGAAGCCCTACAAATCAGAAACAGGATGCGTCAAGGAAGGATGATTAAGGAGCATATATTATTTACATTTATATATATATATATGTATGTGTGAATGTATTTGTGTTGCTTGTCATTCGTGATGCTTATGACCACAAAAGGAAATCAGTAGTAGTCTTGATATGGCTGCTCAGTTATGAACTTGATTGAATTGCTCTAAATGTTTCAAAGGTATTTTTATTTTCTTTTTAAATCAAGCTTTCCTATAATTTGAGACCTTCTGGATACAGCAAGACAGGTATTTCCAAGGAATACTGAAAAACAGGGTTCCAATTTTTCCTTGAACTTTGAGTTGAATTTGAGTCCTGAAAGATTTACTTTTGGAAATATCAAATCATGAAGCTTGCAATCAGAAGTGAGGGGTGGGAGAGAGGTGGCAGGTGGGATTCTCATTATAGATGTGATTTTATTTGTTGATTCATATTTCAAATGTTGTACACATCCCCTGGAGATGCTGACCAGGTGATGATACTCAAACATGCTTGCAATTAGTACTGCATACATTGACAAGAGTGATGACAGTATGGACAGTCTCGACCTCACTGAAATATAATATCCCTTCATATTTTGTTTTACCAATAGCAGTGATATATGCATTTCTGAGCCCTGCAAAATTTGTCATGGACTTCACAATCTATCACATGGACATCCCCCCTCCTTTTATTGCTACAGAGGGGTGAAGCATTACCACCTATTAACTACAATTAATGGTAATTTAGTAAAATGAAAAGTGGTGAAATGATAGGTTAGTATCAATGTGCTTATCTAGAAAATGGTGGTGTTAATATGTTAGCGTAGTAGGTGTAAAGTGTGAGGACAGTACTTCAGGTGCTTTGAAGCTTTAAGACCATCTGTGTTATTTGCTTGTATTCTCTCTTTATTGACAGTTAATATGACACTGGTATTTGAAAGGATGTAAGTCGGGTGGAATTACGTATTTGGATATCTATCTCTTAGTGTTCCCTAAACACCACAGTGAAGCTGAAATGTTTATTTGCAAAGCAAGAGATATTGATTTTATGACAATAGTCAATTACAAGGATATTTCATCTATTGTACTGGGCGATTACAGTAGATTTAATCAGCTTGTTCAATACTAGTACAAAAAAGGGCAGTTTCTTTTTTTTGCTGGTTGCATTGTGTTAAGCTTAGAAGAAGCATGAGGGGAGAGGGAAGGTGTGAAACAGCAGAGATTTTAGCTACATCAATGTGAAGGCCTTTCTGATCTGCTTAGCTACTGCCAGTGCTTTCAGCTCTCATCAGAAATGAAAAAAGTATTCCTGATCTTATACAGCTGTTTAATTGTGGTTGACCTCTACCAGTCACTTTGACAAGTGTTGTGTTTTAACCCCAGCCAGCAACTAGGACCACACAGCTGTTTGCTTGTTCCCCCTAGTAGGGATTGGGGAGAGAATCAGGAGAGTAAAAATCAGGAAAAACTCATGGTTTGAGATAAAGACAGTTTAATAGGCAAAGCAAAATCTGTGCACACAAGCAAAGCAAAACACAAAATTCACTGCTTCCCATCAGCAGGCAGGTGTTCAGCCATCTCCAGGAAAGCAGGGCTCCATCAGGTGTAATGGTTACTTGAGAAGACAAACACCATTGCTCTGAATGCCCCTCCGGTTCCTCCTTTTCTCTCCAGCTGTATATGCTGAGCATGATGTCACATGGCATGGAATATCTCTTTGGTCAGTTGGGATCAGCTGTCCCAGTTGTGTCTACTCCCAACCTTTTGTCGGCTCCCAGCCTACTTGCTGGCAGGGAGGTGTAAGGAGCAGAAAAAGCCTTGTCTGCTTAACAGTGACCAAAAACACTGGTGTGCTATCAACAGTGTTCCCGTTCCAAACCCAAAACAGAGCACTATATCAACTGCTAGTGAGAAGGTCAACTCCATCCCAGCCAAAACCATGGCAATGTGCTGCTAAAAAAGTTTCTGATGCATATTGGGGAATGTCAGGCTGTTTGTAGACAGAAAGTAGAAGAAATGAAGAGAAGGTGATGAAATACTTCGTTCCTACCAGTGGTGAAGCTCTGTTAGAGCAGAGTGAAGAGGAAAGAAATTACCTGTTTGAGAGCTTTTTATTTTTCTTGCTAGAGTAAGAAAGGAATATAGTAGGTTGTTTAATGGGGGGGAAAAAGCATAGAAAGTAAATGGCCTAATTGAAATCAAACAGTGACATAGAGAGGAAGTGCATTCCAGTCTGTATGGATGAAAATTTCTGATCACAATTGAATTAGCAAGTAATAACCTGTGTCTGTTATTCTACTATGCTTTACACAGTTTGCCTTTATTCTGACTGTTAACTGTCTCCCTGTTTGATTGCTTTTAAAGCATGACTCCTGCTTTAGGACACAGAGAACTCATTTTACTTCTGTCTCAGGATTTTGTGAGGGTTAGAATTTTATGGGTTACTGATTTGTTGTAAAGATTCTGGAAAGAAACTTAATAATTTCAGGTCTGCGCTAGAGGGTTTTTACTGCCTTTTTTCTCGCACCTTTTTGGATCTGAGAGTAATTCTACTTATGAAGAATCCACTTAAATTTATTATTTCTATTGACGTTTCCCTGTGGAAAATGAGCCTTCTTATTCTGACTCATAAAAGCCAGAGGAATAGGAGCTTTGGGCTCTTATCTTGCTTTTTCTGTAAGAATTACTAAATAAGATGCAATCATAAAACTGAATGTGCCTTTTCTACTGAAGACTGTTTTGACTTTCACATTAATTTTTAACTTGAGTAGAACTTCTTTTCTCCAGACTGGTGAAAATACCTTCCACTCTCTGAGTCTCGGATGTCTCCCTGAACACATAGGCAAGTAATTGGTAATATTCTTGGTGGCATTTTGTGAGAAGAAAGGATTTTTACAGGATTGAATCTGTCAGAGAGAGTACAGATTAAGAATTTAGAGAACTGAGTGCAGTTTCTGCATGAGTTCATCATCCAGAGCACAATTTCTTCACTGACAGAGGAAGGTGTGGGAGATGTACGTTGTTTAAACACCACCACAATCTGCCTTGAAGACAGTTTCCATGAGGACCTGTGTCTAGCAGTTGCTGGAGGTCGACTACTGCAGCCATTTCTGGGATGAGGAGGGGAGAGTTATGCACTATTTTCTGAGACTCACATGATTTAACAAACACAGGCTCCTGACAGAAACAAGACTGATCTTCCAAAGACAAGTGTTGCTCTATAGGGTGGTAGTGCTACTGTGGTTGTTACTCTCTTAAGACATAAAAAGGTAGCCTGTGGGCAAAGTTAATACTATTTTACCTATGATAATCTCTACTTCCTTATTTCTGTGCTTTTGGCAGAGGTATTATCTGCACAAGTTATGCATTAAAGCAGTGCATATTTTGTGGAGAAGATACTCCCTAGTTCTTCAGTTATTTAATTAAACATTGCATCTTTAACATCCTGGAATAAAAAATGTCAATGTAGGGTACGTTTACACTCCAATGTATTCACTAGAACTAAGCACTAGTTATTTCAGGCACTGACAATTAATTAAGCAGTCACCAAATCCATGTGTCTCCTTAGAAAGTTCTAGTTCTCTTCCATGGTCTAAAAGTCTCTATTAAATTTAATGTAATATCAGAGTTGTAAGTTAGCTATTTTTGAAAAATGCAATAAATTTTAATCTTCTTATACTTTTTTGTATATATAGTTGAATTACTAGGACCCACCCACCCCCATCCCTGCAAGATTGTGAGGAAGGTGTTTCATATGTTCTGAGATGCATTGTTATACAATTTTCTCTAAGAAATTTATGAATGATAAACTTTTCTTTTTCCTGTTGAAGAGGACACAACTGGTTTAAAGATGTTTTGTATATATGAGTTATTTGTAGTACACGTGTCTTGGGTGGTAGCAATATGAATTTTTTAGATAGAAGCTGAAATAATGCACTCTTTATTTCAATGCAGACTGTCATGCAATTTTCACAACCAAAATAAGGAACATGTTTGCAACATATTTGAAAGTAAAACTTTCAGTTTTCCAGTCATGATCTGTATAAGTGAAAGAGATGTACTAGCTCTTTATTCTGAGGTTGTTTGTTATATATTGAGTCACTCCGCCATCGTGCTCATATTGTTCTGTAAATCCTGTAGTTTTTTTAGCATTCTCCCTTTTATTAATTTGTTTTCATTTCTTTTGAAAGGGAGAAGTGAATGCTGAAAGACAAGGATACATTTCCTGGTGATAAAATATTAAAATTATGAAGTGCTCCTCTGAGCTTTTCTGCCATAGCTGCTGCTTTGTGTTATATGGGTGTTATCTTCTAGAGGAGCACATATTACTTCAGAGAAAGGCTTGAATAACCTATGTCTAAAGCCGAGGTTATTGTACCAGAAGATTTTACTGCAGAGTGATGTGTGCTTTTTGCAGGGATTTAAATTATGAACCTGATGTCATGGCTGAGTTTTCAACTCACTGACAGGATAGTAGGCAATGCTGTCTAATGTAAAGAACAAGTTAGAGAGCTACATGTGGAAAGATATAGCAGAAAATTGGGCATCACTGCACAGAAATCTGCAACAAAATTCTGATTCTTGTTAGTCAGAATTCCTTCACTGTGAAATAATAGCCAAGTTCTCCAGTTTTCCATGACTCTTCCTGGCTGGCATGCAGATGGCACAACAGGTTATCCTTCAGCAGAGAAATGCAGAGCTTCTTCCCAAGAAATATCAGTGGTATATATATTTTAGTTTTCTCTTTAGTATTTTGTATGCTATTTTTACCAGCAATATAAACAACAACAAAATGTAATGAGGTTCAAGTTTCTGTATGTTTTCTGACTCTTTATGTTTGGTCAGCTACAAAAGTTTTTTCCTATCTTGTATTACATTTAGAAAATGCATTACCATCTTATCTTTCTTATCCTTTACTTCTTTTATGGTTGTGCCTTTTAGCTTTAACAAATGCATTTAGTGCTTTTAGAGAGTACCTAACTATTCAAGGATTGCATGCAACAGAAACAAGGTGAAAATATCTCATATCTTTAGATAGCCAGTCCCAAAAGGGGTATTGTTCAGCAGAGAGACTTATCACATTGCAGTTTTGTTCCCAGACTTCTACGCATTTAAAATTGGTTCTGCTGGCTGTCGCCGCTGGTGTTTCCAGCTGTCGTGCAGTAGGACTGTTTCCAAGAAGCAGAAGTGAACAGTGGGTTTAGCAGCAGTACATGGTTTCAGTAACTAATTCAGAGAGTTTGTGACTTCCAGTCAGTGTGTGCAGAGGATTCTTATGAAGTTCACGATAAAGAGATGCAGTCTGTTATAGAGTGTGATAGCCTTGCAAGCTCTTTGGGTTGTTCCTGATATTGTTAATGGAGAGTGATAGTCTGCCTTCAGATATGCAAATCTGAAGCAGAATCTCACACTGCATTCAACAGGATGTATGTGCATACATTTAAAGAAGAAATTTGTCGTTGTATTTTCCTGGGCTTGAGTTTTGTCTTTGACTAAATCATGATCTGTCAGTGCCAGAGTTAAGAGAGTGTTATATAGTTTTCATGCTACCACTCTACTCAGAGGAGCTATCTGAAATTGTCACCTTCTTTCTCATCATTTCTGTTGTGTCTATAATCCTGTAATTACAGCTCAGGTCTGCTTCCTTCCAGGGCAGAGATAAGTTTCTGTGGCTGCTTATTGCCCATAGCTTTGCAGAGCCACTGCAACTCTGAGAGGGAATTGGATTCAGTCCATCTCCACGTACCATTAGCATTGCTCTCCTTTCTTTCAGTGCTGTTGTTTCTTCGCTAGTGATGTCAGAACTGCTTAAGTTGCTATTTTGAATTTGAAATCCCACTTGAACTTGTCAGAAAAGCAATATCTACGGGACTTTGAAAAACTGTCCCCTACATAGCAGTGAAAAATAAGAACTATTAGTACTGCTGGGATAGTATTTGTTACAAGTATTCTTTTCTGCATAATTTTAAGTTTGGAATTGTTATAAAAAAAAAGTCCTTTTTGGCCTTCAGCTTTGCCCCGTGAAAGGAACGGTGCCAATTTCCAGCTCTTATTTGAATCATAGGACGTCATGCAAGGGCAGATTTTCAGCTTTCTCAGAAATAATAGTTTATCTGAGTTATTTTGAATTATTGACAGCAATCTTTACTTTTCCTGCAAATTATTTGTGGCCCAGGTTTCTTTGCACTGTAGCTATGCTTGGTTTGACATGTGAAGTTTTCTTTACTTACTTCATAATGCTTTATTTAGTCACTTTAGTGCTTTAGGGTTTGCTTTTTTTGTGGTCTTTTTTTCTTCTTTTTCTGTTGCCTCATAATTAATCTACATTCAAAGTACAGATCATAAAAGAAGAAGCTGAAGACTGGTTTGCATTGTTAGAAATCATAAAATAAAATATCACAAGGTTTCTCTTTCTTTAACAACAGATTAATAGATTAAATAGATCAGTGCACGCGACAGTTCTGTAACATGTTTCATGTCATTCAGTGTTTCTCTGAGAGCACTTACTCTGTTATCATCCTTAATGACTGTAATACATTGAGTCACAGTGTTGTTTTTTAAAAGCTTTCACTTTTTCATTGTTGGTTCTCAAGGTTACATTATCCAAAACATATTGTTATATTTTTGTGCACTAGGCTGTATAAAAATATTTTAAATCCTTTTATAAAAATTGAAATGGCTGTGCTCTGGGGAAGAGGCTTTATGCCAATTTCAGCTATTCCTAATTGCTATAATGAACTGCTACTTTTTCCTCTGAAAAAGTATAGGTCATGTGTCTTGACTTAAAAAATATTCAAAGTTGGTAGTTCTTGCATGCTCTTGCATTGATAATTTGGTTTAGCTATTCACCATGAATTGCAAACCACTAAAAATTATCAAAATGTGAGGTTTTTTTGTTTAAATAAATTTGAAGATGAACGAGAAGTTTTTCTACTTCACCATAAACGTAAGAAAAGTCAGGGTAAAAGTACGAGGGAGGTATGAAGAGAGGAAAGACTTATTTTATTTCAGTGGATTTGCATTACGGATAAGAATGGACAAGTGAGTTGAATTAAATACATTATTAAAAATGGCTGTTTTGTCTTGATTAAAACTCTGCTCCACCAATCATTTTCATTACTGTGCCACCTTTTTCTTCACTTTCTGACAAGATCATGTGCCTTACAGAGCTTCTATCCCAGCTAGCTGCAGCTTTTGTCTCCTTTTGTGGTATTCATTGCACCCCAAAATCCTATTAAAGATACGTCAGCATTGTGAGTGCTCAGCTTCACCATCAGTATGAACAGACTCTTTGCTGACGATAGCACAGGTGTGGGTTTGTGTCTGTGTTGAAGCCCCTGGTCTGGCAGACTGGTAGGAAAAATGTATACAGTGCAGTGAAAGATATTAGAAAACTTCATACTCAACTAGGTTAGTATTTACCACGATTCTTTTGTGCACTTAAACCTTGGCTGTAAATCTATGCTCCTGCATTTTCCTCTGTAAACTACTAAAATTCTTCTAAAACTCTTGACTGTAGTATACACATAGACATGGAAATACTGAGGGTATTAAACAAAACAAAACAACAAACTTCCCCACCAAAATAACCCAACTAAACATGAGCTGTAATTTTTTTCTGGTCTCATGACAGTTTTGCTGAAGTTTTCCCCAAAATAACCATTCTTACATAGACAGTGTAACAGGGCAATTTCTTTGATTTTCCTCCAAATTTTAAAATTAGGAGATGAGTATAAACTGCCTAGAGTTTTTTTTTAAACAATATCTGCTGCTGCATATTCCATTTGCATTTGCAACAAAGGTATATTCCTCAGCACTCTGTTTTTTTTAAAAGCTGAAAGACATCCATTGAGGGGAGCCAAAGGATTCTTTTTCCTTGCATTTGTCCACTCCAGGAAGCTTTGTTTTGAAGCATCTCTGGTGGCCCACAGTGATTGAAAACAATGTTTTGAAAAGTACCCATGTAGTGATTGAAGAAAGAACTTAGTGCCAAACGGTGTACCTTTTCTCTGAGAACCCAATACATAGGAATGGTCAAAATGTAAAATTAGGAGGTCTTGTCTAGATTGAAAAGAAAGAGGTAGGACTTTCTAAGTGTTAATAGCAATAACTTGTCCCTACTTTGTTCTCTTTTCTTTGAAGAGATTTACAGGGATTATTTTTTTTTTTTTCTGGAAATGACAGTAAAGCATTGTTAGATAGGACAGTAAGGATGCTATTGAAAAGATTGTATAGCTCCAATATTTCTTATGTGTCTTTTGGAAAGGCTTGCTGGAGTCGATGTATAGTGACTTTTGAGCCTCTCTTGGGCAACTTTAGTTCTTTGCTTCTAACAATGTCTTATTGGGTATTTAAGGAGAAAGAATGAGGTTCATCAAGTGAAAGTTCTCTGTCTTGTCAGATCCAAGAATGTAACAGAAGTTTTTTAAACCGTTATTAAGAAGTCTAAATATCTACTATGAAAGGCCAGTAACCCTCATACAGGGGGGATGGGATTTTGGTAAGAAAACTGTTGGTTATCCAGTCTCTCATGAATACCCTAGAAAGACGTAGCCGGTGCTCCTATCAGGTGACAGGGTGCGTTTGCTGTAGGCACTCCATCTATCCCCTTGGGTCCCGTTTTGGAGGCTCATGCACATCATCTTGGATTTTATGATTTGAGCTAAATCATTTGGTCAATCTTCAGCTTGAAGAAAGCTTGATAGTTGACTGCTGTGGGGTGCTCTCATTTTTCTTCTGGTATTGAAACAGATTCCCCAGACGCAGTTTATCAGTCAGCTGTATGTAACACACAGGTGACAGTCCTTGTTTCTCTCTCTAAAGGGGGCTGTATAAATCGCCAGGCTTTAGCAGCCTTAGAAGGGCTCTGATCAGGTAGATGGGAAGAGACAAAAGGCTAGGGAACTCTCAGTTTACGCATTAAATCCACACCTGGTCCTACGTGGAGTATGTGCAGGGCATAATATTTTGACTGTTGGCAGATTCCAAATTGTAATATTTTTTTTGATTACTACAGAATTATACAGCATGCTCTCGGAGCTAGGGGGGTGGGGGGGAAGAATTTATTTTTGTCTAAACATTAAAACTTGATAGGAACACAGTTAATAAAATGCTGCTGAGAATTGTGCCTTGGTTCATGTTCAGCTCAGAGTTGTGTTCTTCTGTGAGGTTTATCTTACTGATGGTACAGATATTTCTCTCAACGTTAAAAGGCACGCTTGACACGTGTTAATGTTACTAGGTTTGGTGTAATCTGGAGGCACAAATATGGTCTGAATGTTTTGTGAAAAAGGTCCTGGAAATGTTTGCTTTCTAAAGTGAAGATAAAATAATACTTCATTTACAAAGCACCGTTGAGCAGAAGCAAGAAGAATTAAGTTTCATGAAGGGATTAGGGTATTAACCCAGGATATGAAGTATATATCTTGCTCTGTTCCTCTTTAGATTTCCTCTGCCACGTTTATCTGAGCCTTTTCTTTCTGGCTTTTAGTCTTTCACTATAAAATAAAAGAAATACTGCTATCCTAATTTATGCTCCATTACGTCAGGATAAATTGGTTGATGGTTATTAAGCTTACAGTACTGTGATAATGGTTTGTAAAGGGGAAAACTCTCCGCTCACGCACCGGACCGGCATAACCTTCTTAGAACAGCATTAGTTACAAGTAAGCAGCAGACATGGTGTTTTAGTAAAAATAAGCAAGAGCGTCACTTACGTAGAAATATTTTTTTCTTCTTTCGGCTAAGTGCAATCAAGGAAAGATTGGAACAAGACACGCTAACAAGCTCTTCTGTTTCCTTCCTAGAATTACAACAACAGCTGCTTGTATGATGGACCTACGGAGATATCCGCTGGACGAGCAGAACTGCACGCTGGAGATTGAGAGCTGTAAGTACTTCTGCAAATCCTACTTATTCCATGGTCAACTGCTTCAGAGTTTTTATTTCTGTCTTTTTTTTTTTTTCTATTCTTCTTTAACATGCAACTAACCTAGTTGTCTTTCTGTCTGATGACATTTAGATCCTTATAAACACATACAAAAAGAAAAAAAAAGCTTTCCAGATGGATTAGTAATTTGTGGCACGGGGATTAGCAAAAGTTATTCTGTGTTTTGATGGACAATTTACAGCTTTAAAAGTCTCATTCAAATGCCTTGTTGGGAGTTCATGTGAGGAGCACAAGGATTATTATCAGTTCTTTATCCTCCTTTACTGCTGAACTGTGTGGCAGCCTGTTTCTATTTATAAGTGACGGCAAGAGGTTAGAATTGTCCTTGAAATAGATGTTTTGTGGGGGTTTTTTCTAAGCCCTGTGCTGTAGTTAAACTTTCAATGCATGAAATGCAGTCTGTTATATATACTGATTTAATAGCTGGTGTCTCTATCAAACTTTCTATGTAGATAAAACTTGTGCTGTGAAATAAAATTTCAAATCTCTTTTCACTGAAAAATCTTTAGGGAATCTAAGTACATCAGAAAAAAAACAATTTATGATCACTTTTATAAAGACCATATTGTAAGCATTTGTTGTTTGGCACTCTAATTAAGATAGTATCAGTACTTTTGAGATACATTTCCTTTTTCAGGAGAACCATAGGTAATTTTGCTGGGTGTATTGTTAAGTTGAATGTGACAAGCGATATGGAAATTAATGGCATGTTGTAAGATACAGTATACAAAAGTATGTGTGGTTTTTTTAAGTAACTTCTGTATTATAAAAGAGTGTGAGGTTTCTGTGTGCACTGAAGTACAAAACGATAGTGTCTTGTTCTACAGTCTGGTAAGAACTTGGTACAGCTGAGTTTCTTTCTCCTATTTTCAAAAGCATTTAAGTGTATGCTTTAAATTTGTGTCCATGTTTCATTCATTTTAGTGTAATTTAAAGATATGCCAAAATCCTTTCCTGACTTAAGCTTGCGACACTGCTGTCTGAAATAATTTACATGCATAAAATAAGCAAAATGAGTCTTTATCACCCCTTCTCTATGCTGAAATACACAAGCAGCAAATGTGATGATGGACTTTGCTCTTTTGAGAATCGATAAAATCTCGGGCATTTGGCTTTGGGTTTTTTTTCACAATTCACTATCAAATTTCTATTGATAGCATTTGATTCAAAATTTCATACCTGCAGCCTTTTACCAGTATAGTAGACTGATTTTAATGTGCAAGAAAACCACTGGCATAACTGTATTCAGATTTACAGAGATTTTTACTGAGAATGTGGCTTTCTATGCCAGTGTCTTTTAATTGTTTTTGTAGCAAGGATCTGGACTTTTTCTTTTTTCTAGTTGTGTCCGTGAGATGGAAAGCTGGAGAGCCAGAGAACCATCCTTTCTCCTAATTTACAGCATTGTTTGAACAGTCAACAAAGACTTGCCATCACTCTGCATTGCTGAGATGCCTGAATCTTTTTGGGATTCAGAAACTAGATATTCCCTTCCTGTCATGCTTGCAGGACCCACTCTGGGAAATATTCCAAGGAAATGCCTCCCAGGTCAGGCCTTATGCAAAACTGAAAGTTAAATTATGTCCCTGGGGTTCAATGAGAACACTTGTTCTCGTTCAGACTTAGAATGTGGGACTTCTGGGTTAAAATTTCCCTTTCATCTGATTTGGAGTAGAAGTTTGAAGGCAGATCAGTTATCTTCCATGAAACGATCCTGGCAAACAGGGCACTTAGCTCTTGAAACTGTTGTTCGGCTTGCTAAGAAGAGCACAGTACGTAGTTTATCGTAGAAAAGGTAGGAGTTTAGTTTACCATAGCAGTTAGGATGCTTGTAGGAGAGCTCCTTTGTGGTTCTATTTGCTCTGTTGCAGCATCACAAAAGTAAAACAGATTTAAGTCAGGATACTGTATGTAGCTGGCCTATTTTTCATTGCAGTAACAAAGGTCATTAAAGAATGTGGATAGAAGTAATACTTGAACTGCATTTTCAAGCACTTTTGTGCTGCTTTAGAAGATTATTGCTCTTCCTATGTGCTGTTCTGTTCAGTTAAAAACATGAATCTGTCTAATCTTAATTAATCGCTTCAGACCAAAGTGCTGGTAGGTAGGTAGTTAGAGTGAATAAGATTGAGAGTGACTTTCTGGGTCCTTCAATGCAGGTATTCAAGTTACAATCACTTCTTTAAACTGGTTAAGTTGCATGTTAAAAGTAGCTTGGTTTCTGGCCTTTCTGGTCCTGTGAATGTCTGTTTCACCACTGCTATCTTGTGAGGCTTAGAAATTCTCTTATATTCTACTCCAAGTGTTTCCCAAGTGTTTTCCTAGCTGTGAAGGCATGAAATTATACTCAGTGCTTGTCAACAAGTATTTTTTTAGTTCAATGTGTTCCCCAGCCCTGCTGGGACCTTCCTAATACATTTAAAGAAAGCAGTCATTGTTCTTCATAGGCTTCATATCATGAAACTGAATATGCCAGTATCTTTTAGCTTTCTCATACGAAAGTATATTAAGAGAAATGTAGAACTTGCTAATGCTAGTTCTTCATTAGGAGTAACTAGTACCATAAAGAGCATCCCAGAACAAAAGCTCTGTTACACTATGGCATTGATCCTGCCCTTTTTCTACGATCCAGCTTTTGTTTTTCTTCACAACTGCATAACTTCCACAGATGGTCATCTTTCATGGAACACTACAGTATGGTCTTTCCCTATTCACTCATTTTCCAGCAGTGGCTTCTAGCTTCTGGTAGAATTTTTGTTGTTGTTGTTGTTGTTGTTGTTGTTGTGTTGTGGTTTTTTTTTTGCATACTACTAAGAACACATGACTTGGCATTTCATAACACTGTTCACATAAATCAATGTTCTTAATATTGCTACAGTCCTCAAGGTTATCTAGTTCTTGCTATATTTGTTCTGATCATCCTTTGTCTTAACAGTGCCTGCAGATTTTGTTTCATTAGAAATTTCATTAACACACAAACCCTAAAGAATATTAATGCCAAGAAAGAAGGGGTTTGCTTATAATCATTCTCTGCACTGAGCATGATCTCAGTATAATTTCCTACACGTTTTTTGTATATGTTTACTACTTGTCTGTCCTTAGATAGTCTTAGATCAATTGTTTATTAAAGTCCAGGTTAGATATATTTTGTTTAAAAAAGGAGTTATTGTCTAGCTGGATTATTGGAGTTAAGTCATGATAGATTTTTATCCCATTTCAATTCATGTTAATGTCTTGTCCTTCCATTCTTTCTCCGCTTTCTCCTTCTTTCCACCCCTCTCCCTCCCTTCATCCTCTTATTGATGCTAGAGTTGATTGGCTGCTTAACTGCCTGGGTTACTTTTTCCATGTTGTTGTGTTTACTGACATTTGTGGCCAATATAAAATTTTTATCAATCTAGTTTTGCATAAATCTAGATTGATTTGTCAATTAGCAATTATGGTGGAAAAGAGTTGTATGTAAAAAATCAAAAAATTAAATGTGGGAGGTGGTATCCTCTATTAAGATACGAGAGATGGCATTTTTCCTATTTCAGTTTAAGGTAGTGTTATTGAGATTTGATGCTGAAATTGTAAGAGAGGACAGTTGCCCATTTGTTCAAAGAGTATCAGTTTTGAGAACTGAAATCCTATTTTTTTTTAAAGTATAGCTAGTTACATCTCTGTGGTCATTTTTTGCTTTGCTCATCCTTAAGGGGCAGAAACATGTTGAATGTTTGCTTTTGCTATGATACTTCTAAACCTGTAGACCATCTTTTCCAAGGGGGTCTAATCTGAACTATTCTACTTCTCCCTTTCTTTTGTTATTTCCCAACACACTGAATAGCAGGGTTGTAATACCAGAGGGAAATAAATTTTCCTTTGTTTCTTAGTTTCCCAACGCATAGGCAACAGAGACCTTTTTCCTTTTTAGTTGGATATTGACTTGACTCAGTAAAATACATCTCCTTTCTGCTCCCTACCTCTGTTGCTGCAGTGTGCATGGCTGAGTTTCTGATGATGCTCTAGAATAATTTTGTTTCTGTGCTGTTCCTGCCTCTCTGGAGTTGTAACGTGTTGAAAGGAATGTCTTAGGTAATCAACCATAAAACTAGTGGTAGTTCAAAACCAAACAGAAGTAGAAAGGAATTTGAAGAATATTTCATATTCATATAAGCAAATTAAATTTCACATTGCACATTCTCTACCGTAACAGAGAGAAATGGTTGTGATTCTTCTGAATATTTTTAGATGTAATCATTCAATACTTATCTGGAACATTTGTACCTTTGTCCATTTCAATTATGTGGTGCCTCATAAAGACAAAAATTCACTTCAGTTCCTTCTTATCTCACTTTATAATGTGTTTGGCATAGCTATATTTATGCTGTACTGAGGTACAATTCAGAAACTGCCTGCTTTGTGGCAGTGATTTTTTTTTTATCCCCTCCCATTTCTTTGTTGCTGTGGAACAAACAAAAACACACTGAGTTTCTCCTTAAAAAATATTCTCAGAAACATTTTCCACAGTGCATTAAAAATGTGGCATTAAAAAAAGTGCAAATGTCCAAAGCCTTAGCAAACAGGGAGCTTGCTACTCAGACGTACTGTCCGGGGAAAAGGGCAGAGTCAGAACAGCGTGCACAGATGGGGAGGAAGGACTGCTTTGCTGACGAATGATAAATAATTGTTTTCAGAATATTTCATTTATGTAACAGCCTGGGGTGTTTGGATGAGAAATCATTAGAGTTTTTTTTTTCTGTTTCATGACAAAAAGGCCACAGAAGCACACTGAGATAAGTAAAAAATTTCCATTTGATAACAGAATCTAGAAAAGGCCGGAAAGAACAGAAGTGAAATCCTCCCAGTGCCAGTGCAGCCCAGTATCAAACACTTTCTAATCATATCATCTGAAAGCTCATCAACAAGAGAAACAGAAGTCATCTTTGTGTGCTCAAGGTGACTTTACAAGCACATTTAAGGCACTGAAAAGAAATCAAAGATGCCTTTTTCTGAAGCCTTGAGTACTTTGCAGATGGCTGCTCTGGCCATTGATCAAAACTATAATCAGGTCACAAGGGACAAATGGTAGAACTCCAGGAGCCGACCAGGCAAGGCTTTTCTGTGTTAGAGGCGAATATGCTTGATGCCAAGCAAGAGACTCTGCCAATCCCCAGGGAGTGGGATCCTCAGCAAAGGAGTATACCATGGAAAGTGTCACTTCCAACAATTACGCTGTAAGTGGAAAGCTAAATTCATGACTTTGGGGCCACTGAAGATTAGAAGCTTAATAGTGGCTCATTTTATTTTATTTTTTGTTTCCATTTATCAAGGTTAGCTCGTGTCCTTCCCCTTTGTGCCTTAAGCTCAGTATGTTTCGTGTAGTGGCTCTTGTACAGGGAGGATATTCCTTTGTCAGCAGAAGCTGACCTTATCAAAGTGCACATTTTTCCTCCTTGTACATCATCTATATGTTTGGTTGTCTTAATTTGGATTCTATGGCAATTCAACCTCTACAGTACTTTGTGGGGGGAAGAGGCACAGATTAACAAACAGCGATGATTTCCACCTCTGTACCTGCACCCTGTCCATTTCAGCAACATCAGCTTATAGTGTGGCTTCCTTGAGACAGGTACGTTGGTTTTTTGTCATTATTTTTAGAGAAGGGTGATAGTTTCAGTGGTGTAATGCACACTGGCAATCAACAGGAAATCATTGATTCCTCCTCAGTGTGTGGACAGGATGATTAAGGGCTAAAAAAAACCCAACAGTAGATGATTCTTCTGGCTAGTGTGAAGAGGGAAGGAAGTTTAGACTAGCACTCGGTGCATTTGATCAGGCTAGGTTGTACACAAGTGAAACCAGTGTTTGTAAGGTTTTGATAATGCACACACCCCCCATCTTGGAGGCTCTCATAATAGAAGCAAAATGATGTACTGTTTGCAAATGAGCGAAGAATTATACAGAAACGTAATGTTTTTAAGCAACCTGGAAGTTAAATTTCAAAGGGAATGCAAGATACTAATATCCAATCTCTGCTTTTCAGCACTGGACAATATAGGCAATGTAGATTTCCATAGAGAAATTACTAGCTTGAAGCTCTTTTTTTTTTTTGTTTTGTGGGTGTTGTTTTTTTTTTTTAATCATTCTACAGTTGAATATGGAGAATATATAGAACCACAAAGATAGACAAAAATGCAAATGGTTTAAAAACTTCTAAAGCATTTTGCTTTTTATAGCCACTCTGAGCTAGAGTACATTTGTCCTTATTGCACATAATTCTGCCTTTTATCAAGGAATTATTGGAAACAAAAAGGGCCCAGTTCAAAGAGTCCGTAGCCAGAAAATACCAGATTCATTTGCTGAATATTTGGGGAAAAACTAAGATCCATGGAAGTATCTCTGATGCTGTAGAAGGATGCCCTCCAAGAAAAAAAGAATATATTGCAAACAATTACTTTGATAATCTTATATCAAATAAATTATGTGGAGGTGTGAAAAGCTGATGGGTTGGCACTTTACAGTCCTGTTTTCTGAAGGTATGAATTTCACAAGGTAAATATTCACTTCTTTTTTACTAAGCTGAGTAGTAGGATATCTGTTACAACGTTTCATACTTCGGGCAAATGTATTGCTTTAGGTCTATAATTCTTTTCAAACATGTAACTGTTGATTTTTTGAAGAAAAAGAAGTATCTATAAGTGCTCTTGGAAAGGACATTGGTGGTACTGTTACAGATCTTAGATGTCTGTGTAGTGTGTGATCTGAGATTACAGTTTATTTTTATTATTTTTCTTCGAGTACATATATTTTTTATTAGAGGTTTGCTGTACTTGAAATGGTTTAAAGCTTGTTTCGGTCAGTAGGCAAGTAGCAGAATCTTTAGTGTATGTTGAGTCTATTAGTAATATTCATTACTCTGCCAAGTTCTCCTATTTTGGTTTAGGCAATTGCTTTTATTTGAGCAGTAGCTTGCTTACCTGTGATTTTTCACTTTCTGCTTGGTGCTTCTAAGTGTTGGACTCAATCATTATTAACTGTAGAATCACAGTTGAAACTACACATTTCCCAAAGGGGCAGAAAAAATACGCTCACCGCTGGCATGCATCATCTTCCTGCTCGCAACAGGTCACGTTACACTGTTCCTAGTAATAAGAAGCCATTGTTTTCAAGTAGCCATACCAGCAATTTTCTGATTACTGGGTTAAGGTGGCAGTAATTCTTGAGTTTGACCTAATGATACATTAATTTGTCATACTTTTTTCTGTTATTGTGACAACTGTAGGTTATGTTACAGCTTTTTATGAACTTTTTTGAGGTTTATTTGTATTGGGTTCATAATACTTAACACATCTGACTTTGCAGTGGAATTTGAGAATAATGCTTTCCTTTCCCCTTTCTTTTTTTTTTAACCAACAAAACCATTATTGACATACAATGTTTTACTTCCCTATAATATGTGGCTTACGTGGATTGCAGAGTTTAGTGCTAAACAAAGGTTTATTCTGGACTAAGTGAAATGACCTAAATAACGAAAGTGCTGTTTATAAATAATGCACTTACATATTTTTTTTGACAGAGGTTGGAGTATGTGGCACTTGCAGATAAGATGGTGACACGTAATTACTATATTATATTTTGTGGAAGAGTGGAGTGTTTCAGTATTCATATGTAGTGCTAAGTCCACTTCCAGTTTTGAAGCTTTTTTCCTTTGGATGTGTCCAATTCATGATGATCTCAGAATTTCTCTCAGACTTTCTGTGAGGAACAAACTTAAATATATTTTAGTCTATGCTTTTTAAATAAAAAAGGGACAATCTACATTTTTTTATAGGAGTTTTATTCAACTAAATCAATATCTCATTACAAAGCTAAAACACTTTGTGTCAAATTCAGAGTTACTACAATTTATCTGACTTCCTATTCATACCGGGAGACTTCAAATGTGGAAAATTTTCTATAAATAAATAATCCGTGATGGTTTCTTTCCCCATTCCCATGCAAGTTGTCCTTTTACTTCACAGATTTAGAGAAATGTTCCTTCGCTTTGCAATTTCTATACACTATGGATTTCAGAGGAGTAAAATTTAAAATGGTTTTTCCTTTGAGGAGAGAAAACCATCCTTTCTTTTCTCAAGGAAAATGAAATTACTATGTGAAATTACTCTGCCTACATGTTAGGTCTCATGTTGTCTTTTGAAGGTAAATCAAAATGAGAGGAGGCATTTAAAACAAAACAAAAACTTTTAAAGTTAGGTTGTTATTCTAAAAATATTATTTTTTTACATTATTCAACTGTGATGATGAAAGCAAATGATGGCTTATCCTCCATAGTATCATTTTACTTGAGTAGTCAATATCTTTTTCAAAATGAAACAAATTCTTCCGTGTAGTATGGCTTTTATGAAATGACAGATGTTGGAACCACTTAGCTCAGGTCTTATGCTTCAGAAGGCAATGGAGACTGTGTTTATGTCGCGATGATCACATACCTGTTAAAAGAATAGAAATATGTTACTACAGTCATTTTATTTTCTAAGATTTTTTTTTTCTAGTGACAGATACTGTCACTGCTTCACAGAAAATGAGTATCAATTAATTTTCATTGTGAGAAATCAAAATTCACCATTCTCCATTGATTCACCATTTACCAATTGATCAAATTATATTCAGTTCCTGATACCTTTTGGAGTCATCTGGGTAAAACATCTGGGAAACAGGAAGACAATCTGCTCTGTATTTGCACTTGGCCACTGATAACAGCAATTCCAATAGTTATGCTAACACTGAATTACTTCAGTGGGGGAGGACTAGAAAAGGCACATCAGAGTCATCATAAAACTCTGGATTCAGATTAAATTTGACAAGCAGTTTTTGGCCTGTTTAGAAAACAACAACAAACAAAACAGGATCAGTTCATACCCTACACTAGGAAACTGTCCCTTCTTTCCCCACTGACAGCAGTCAGACACTTGGGTAAGATGTAGCAAGGCTCATTCAGGTTCCTTCTCTGTTTGAAGAGAATTGAATTTGCTGCCTGAGGGACAAGCCATAAGACCAGGCTGGCAGCGTGCTCTGCATTGGGTCACCTTCCATTGATCCTGTTCCATTTGGCATAAGTTTCTAGAGTAGGAACTGGAGCTACATTTGTCAGATGTGAATTTAACCCTCCTCAGTGGCTCCTATTTCAAAGAAGAAATATCTGTATGCTCCAGCAGTGTTGTTTGGTGTTGGGGTTTTTCTGTTTGAGTGCTTTTGTTTTGTTTTTCCCAAACTCTGAATTTCCTTACTTTTCTTACTGATGCTCAAATATTTAATTTTTGGTCACTGAAAGGGAAAACAATTTCATTGGTTTTGTTTCGGCAAATAGAAGATAGAGTGAATAGGATCATCTTTTGTTTTGATTATGACATTGGGTTTGGGTGAAAGAACAGTTGTCTTTTCAAGTAAACAAGTCTGGGAAACATCATTTTACTTCAGTGGAATAACAGAGGAGAGATCGAATTAGCAGAATCATTGGCAAAGTTAGACATCGTAATCTTTTCATTCCTTTGGTCAGTATATTGAACCTTTCTAATGATGAGACCTTTGTGAAACAAAGTTAATTTTGTTCAGGTGCTCATGTTATTTGGTATTGGTAGTTCAGACTGTTCAAATTCCACCTATCTCCAGAAAAATATAAGCTACTTTCTGTTACTGGATGCAGTCCCATTTTTCTATCTCTTAAATCTATATATTGAGTTCAGAGTTAGTATTGCTTACAATAGTAGTACTTCATTTAAAAATAACTCAGTCATAGTGTTAACCATCTTTTGGCAATGCTAGGGGAATAAGTTGTCATCTTCTATCAATCTAACACTACTATAAAGACAGGTAGATGTGGTGCTTAGCGACATGTTTTAGTGATGATTTTTGTTAGTGTTAGGTTGAAGGTTGGATTTGATGATCTGAAAGGTCCTTTCCAACCTAGGCAATTCTATGATTCTATAATTGATGTGAGAAAATGTGATTGCAAATTAGCTAAGACAGTATCATAGAATACTATCAGTGGCATATGTATCAGGAATATTTCTAAAACTAGAAAAAATTCCTGTGTAGCATTCCTTTCATTTCCATTCCATATGTATTTGGCACACTGTCCAAAATTATTTGAGTGGAAATTCAAAATAGTAGTATCTTTTACGTATGGAAAATTCTAACTCTTACATAAACTTTCTCATGAGGTGCATTTGTTCTGAGTCAAAATTAAGCACAAAGAATACTGTTATTACTGTAAGTATCATCAAAAATATGTTTTGTGAAAGAACATTTATAAAGGAAGGGATATCTAAGTAGTTGAAACAAATCATAAAGAACAGAGTCTCAATCATTTATGTTGTATTTATAAAAGGGTTGGGGGGGGGCTTGCCCTTTTTCTTTTGCCTCTTGTATAATAATGCAGGTGAATTGTTTTCTATGTTGCTTTTTATGTTGGGAAAGAGAAGTCACTAAGTAGTATTATTAGTACGTGCTTATATTTCAAGGCATACTTCAAGAATAATTCATGATGGAAGGACCCTCAGGAGGTCTGTAGTCTAACCTACTCAGAACATGGTCAGCTCGGGGTCAGACCAAGTTATTCAGGGCTTTGCCTTGGAAAACCTCCAAGGATGGAGAGTGTAAAACCTCTCTAAGCAACATGTTCCAGTCCCTGACTCTCCTAACCGTGAAGAAGTTTCATTGCAATTGTGGCAATGGGCCATGTTGAGTGTTTGGTTTATCCTGTCTTGGCCTGCTGCATCTGCCTCAGAAATAAGTACTTACTGTTACTGATCTAAAATAGAATGTAAGTGCCGCGTGAACCTGTATTGTAAAAACGTAAATTTTAAGTGACATAACTGAATGACAATATCATGAGAATGCTCTGAATAAATTAATATGTTGTACAAGTAGCCCTGTAATTTGACAAAGGCATCTTTGAGTTAATGAGTTAAACTATATAGTTTTCCTTCCATTTATGATCTTCTGGTTTGGTGTAATCTGATCTGTATCTCTTGATTCAGTTACACAGATACTATTCCCACCATGTAGATTGAAGTGTCTCTGTCTACCTTGTCATTCTCAATCTGTTGTTAAGATTTACAAACTTTCAAAATAAGGGTTCTTTCCCCCTGGATAACGATCTGAGAATTTTCATGATGACACTTGGCTCAGTAATATGTTTCTTGTTATGCGCTTCTAAAAGGCAATTCTTTTTGTTCTGTAACTGCACAATATATTAGTTGTCTTTATTGTGTATGGAGCCCAGATACGAATAGTCAGCTTTTCAGGCATATGTTGGAAATGCATTCGTTTCGGCTACAGCTTTGGAACTTGTGATACAACATAATTTCTACTCTTCAGCTGCAGACCAATCCACTGCTTACGTTTTCTATCGTACAAACTTGTCTCATCTTGTGATTGATGTGTTTCTGTAGAATCTGAGATCTTACCTCAGCCCAGGCACAATTATTTTATATAACAACAGGGTAATGCAACAGAAAAAACAAGTAATTGATGGAAGTCAGCATTCAGCCATGTGTCTTAAGAATACACCTTGCCACTTTGACGTTATGTGCACAGGTACTGTGTGCTACAGAAGATTCTGCAGTATCGGAGATAACTTGTAAGAGTAGTGGTCCACAATTATCATGAGTGGAATGGTGTACTGTACTTTATTGATGTGTGAAAGATGATTATCCAAGTATTTGATGTTGTTTTGCATGATCTCATACAACAATTTCCTGGTAAAATCACTTTTATCCTGTTTTCTGAAACAGTTAATTGACATTCAACATATATTAGAAGTGAGTGTGTTGTCAATAGCAGACACAGCTTTGTTCAAGGCACAGACCTGTTGTGTGCTGTTAATGAGAACAAGTTTCATAAAAGCAGAGCAGGCACTTGCATCTTAGTGTCTGGGACCTCATCTGTGCATGTAAGAAGCTCTTCAGGAAAGTTGGAATTTCTTTTTCCTGATCACAGCCTGGAAAGGTCAAGACTCTTCAACAGCTTACTTCTGGAAGACCAAACTGTATGAAAATGTTATGCAGACAACCTGAATTGTACTGAAATGTTGGTAAGTTTAGTTTTTGCTTGTGAATTTTGCTCTTATTCCTTTGGGGGTTTTGTGTCTGGACCTTTGTGACCTATTAACTGACACATGTTCTATAACTATTTTGGGGAAATTCTGGAAAGGGGCAAAGAACACAACAGTAGAATCATCTTTTTGTTTTTACCTATGGTCCCTCTCTATCTTCTTTTCTTTGCAGAGCCAAAATGAATAACATAAACAGTAAGACTGGTGACCCCTATTCTGTCAGAATTATTGTCCTAGGGGTAGTATCTATACCAAGCAACTTCTCGTTCTTCACATACAGCTGACGTGAATGTGCAGGGGAGCAGATAAGCATCGAAGTGCTGCAAGTGCAATGCATTTGTACTGTAAGTTGCTTATGTTGCTGTAGCATAGTTGATGTTGGTGATGCTGTATATGTGTGCTAACTAGAGAATTAATTTTCTTTCAGGTTTCAACAACAACTTTCCACAAGTCCAGAAAGATTCACCATCTTATTAGGTAAATTCGTGATACTTTTCTCCTGCGAAGCCTATCTAAGGTCCTATCAAACTTTGGTCTCTTTCTGACCAAGAACAACTAGCTTTTGCTTACCTCTATTTTTATTCATTTACAGGAAGATGGGTTTTCCATTCTGGTATGAGGCCAGAAAAACCTATACCTCACTGTGTCCAAAATTTGCATTTTATCCTCTAATGCACTACATAGAACGCAGCCTTCTCTTTTATGACTCTTCATGTGCTACTGATAATACTGTGGAATCGATTGTATGGGTGTGAGAAACTTACTTGCATTATAAAATTACAAGATCTTTGCTAAATATGTTAGCTTTCTTAAAGAAATAAAATTGTTTTTAGCTATTATATCTTTGTGTTTCATTATGACTATAAAGGAATTCTGAACACAGTAACACATGGGGAAACTTTTAAAGTCTGCTGAGAGAAGATGACTGCAAGATTGGAAACCCTGACAGTTGATTTTTCTGATTTTTATGTACCTGTGAAATACTATTCAACAAACCAATGCTATATTCTAAGCAGCTTTTCTGTCTCTGCATTATAAAGAGTACTGCACTATTTTTCTGTGTATGAAATCTGCTGTTGAAAGAACTTTCTTGAGAGGGCTTGTGCGTTTGTCTTTCCTGCTTGAGTATAAGCCAGCACCTCCCACTGAGTCAAGCTCCTGTGACTTCTGTAAGTTTGTTTCTTCTTGGAACAGAAAAGCATCAACTTGAATTGATACTGTGAAATTAATGTGGCTGTTCTGGAGATGAGACAAATCCCAGGTTATATAGAAACAATGTTATTTTGCGTTATCACTTGCTCTTACTGGGAAAATACCATGGTTTTGAATGCAGCAAGTTTTCCTTAAATATAGTGATTTAGACAACCTTAGAGCAGCAGCTTGTTTTGTGTGTTTTTGTTTTTGAGTTTGTTTTATTTTTTAATCCTTTTTCCCTTCAGGGATTTGGATGATTGTGGAAAGTATTTTAGCCAGAAGGTAGAACAAAGCTCACTAGAGAAACTCCAGCTGGGACTGAAAATACAGCTTTGTTGGTTCCACATGTTCATGAGTTAACACATGAGTCTACTTGGCCAGCCAAAAATGAACTCAGTCTGTTAAAAAGGAGGTAATACCTTGTTTTAAGCACTATAATTAAGGGTCTATCATTCTGTTATGAGAGATATATCTCCAAATTTCCTAATTTGCTTCTCAATATTGGCTATTTCATGAGTGTCTGACCTTCGAAGAAGTAAGCTCAGCTATCAGCTCAAGCGCTATCATCCCTAGTGAGATATTCAGAGTAGATTACAAACTGCTTTCAAAGGAAGGATAAATGTAAGCCTTAAATAATTGAGGATGATGAGTAGGCAAGCCTTTTAGTTACATCTTTCCTTATCTAAATTGTTTTTCCAATAATGATAAAAATATCAAAGTATGCATTAAAAATATCTGAGCAAAATATCGGAATCAGTTGCACAGAGGAAGATAATTAGCAGATAGTGTGCATCTGTTCTTACAGACTCAAAGAAGGGCAGATGAGCTGATGTGGAGCTTTGTGTACTTTAACCTGGACTATTTTCAGCCCCTTGGTTATCTTAGTATCTGTCCACTGCATTGCAGTTCTCAGCAAAAAGGAGTCTAACAGTAATTTGGTGATATTTTCCACTGTGCATCCTACAGTGTATGTGGAATTTTGAAGTTCTGATTTTGCTTGTGGTGGGAATGGCTGATGCTAGTGTAGTTTCCTGGCCAATGTGGACAAAGGAGTTCATGGCAAAACGAGATCAAAGTTCTTATTTTTCATTAAAATCTGACCAAATAAATGTTGACTGAAAGCTGTCACCATTTAAAGACATTTGTGTAAGAAGATATGTTCTCATCTACAGACATAATTTTTGCAACTAGAACACAGAGTCTGAAAGTGCGTGTACCTCTTTTGAGCTGAATGTTGCTGATCTCTTGTAATACGTGTTATTTTTGATGTGGGGTGATACCTAGAGCCTTTAGTAAATGCATTTGTATTCCAAATTATTGTATGAGAATGGGAAAATGTCATCAGTGTACTGAGTTTTACCCACAGAAGCATTCTGCCATCATTGGTATGATATAGTGGCTAAAAGAGATTTTTCCTGTTCATAGAAATTGTGCGCTCTTCTTGATGGCTAATGTTAGATGTCAAAGTTGTGAGGTTAGTCTGCTCTGCACTGCCATCTTATCAAGGCAGTTTTGGTGCTTTGTATTCTGCTCAAGGGGGACCTGTCTCTTGTGACTATCTCAATAGTCTTCTAACTTTGGCATCAGTGCCCCAATGTACACAGCATGAAATCCTTCTTGACTGACATTTCTAAATTAATCGATATAGCCACATTTGACAATACAGCATCATAATTAAGGAATTCAAAAAAAATTTAAAAAAATACTGAATTGTAAACGTGCTTTGTCTGTTTTTCAGAATAAATGTAACAATTTACTTAAACACATTTGAATATCATTTAAGTTATCTTTATTTGTAACTTTGTTTTTGATGAGGAAGTTATCAGGTGTTATTTACTGGGTGTCTGCAGCTCAGTTACATATTGTTACATTTTAAGTTGTTCAAGGGAGTGCAAACAAACCTTGGGATGTGTATGATCAGATAGGTATCTCAGAAATTTCTGTTTTGTGAGGATGGATATGCTGGCTTATGAAAGCATGGTTGTGCTTCCATAAATCTTGCTAATAGTTGAATATTTCATCTACAGGACAGGGTTATTGTTCATTCCTCATCCATTTTTTACCTATCTGTATGCTCTGTATGTCTTCTTTGAAAATTGATGATAGTAAAGAATGGTGGAAAAAAAAAAAAAGTTCTGTAACTTTGAAGGTATTTTAAGAAAGGGAAGGTGGCCTATTGGAGTTGGTGTCTTACACAGTATCCCCTTTTCTGAACGTGAAGAAAAGCTAGCATCTTCCTGAAGACTAGCCCAGCCAATTCAAATGTTATGTACGATTGATGCTGATTATTTGAATTTTCAGGTTGTTAGAATCAAATATGAGAAGGTTATATATATATAAAATATTTAAAAATTGGGTTGTTTTTTGTTGTTTTTTTTTTTTTTTTTTTTTTTTCAATCTGAATTAAAAATACAAGTTTTCTGTTTCCCCTTTGGAATATTTGCGGAGAAAAAGGATCATGAGGCAGGTTGTGTGAACAAATGGAGAGAGCTGTGTCAGCAGCACTCTGTCGTAATTTGTTTGTAACAAAGAGGAATTTCACTCCATCCCATTTGGGTTTTTGTTGTATACTTAATGCTTCATTGCTGTGCTCTGTACATGTAGAAGATGCTTATCTTACTGCAGACTAGGAGTTTCCCTGCTTCAGTGGCTTGCATGAGTTTCCCCTCCACTGTAGCTGTTGTTTTTTTCTCCTGGTCCCAACTTTACTTTTTAAATTCAGTTTTCATTCTCATTCTTCTCACATGGTCAGATTTAATTCTTTCATCTCCTTTATTAAAGCGTTTTCAAAGTAACAGCCCTAGAACTGCAGATTTTCTGAGAATATCCATTCTTGCTTTTTAATCTTCAATCTACAAATGAGAGGGAACAGCTAACTTGACCACTGGGTGTTGGTTTTTTTTCTTACGTAAAGGCTGGAGTTATCACGGGCTTCTTGAGCAATGGACAAAGTCTTGCATGTATCTGTAAAATTCCACCCGTTCTTAAAGCATCTGGATTTTTTCAAAACTCCACAAAGTCCACATTCTTGTGAACTCACATCCTAGCAATTTAAACACCACAATGTCAGGATGGCAGCCTAGCACCAACTTAGCAGTTGTTATCCATCTGTTGTAAACCAAGTTGACTACTCACATCTTCCCATGTTATTTCTAGACATGATGATTATGTAAATTTGTTGTGATCTGTGTCATAACTCCAGACTTGTTAAATGTCCTGTGAAGTATGGCCATACATTTCACCAAACCTGAAACTTTTTTTTGGGTGTTTTCACCCAAGATTTTGAGCCAAGATCCAACAGTGGTATTGTTGGGTTTTAAGCAGTTTCATTTCATTGGTATTCCTGGCTTTGGGTGTTCATGAAATTGGAAATGTTCTAGGCTGCTATTTAGGAACTAATATATTTGTTAACCCTGTTTTGCTTCTAATGTGTTCTTGTACTTTCTTCTGGTATTACTTGCTTAATAGGTATGATTCTTTTGGGAACTGGGTATTAGTTATAGCTGGTCCTAATATCCTAAAGGAGACCTTCTTGTGAAAAAGAAATGTGATGTCATGGTTCCACTTCTCTTTGCAGAATGGACTCAGCAGGGCAGGGAATGTCATGCTGCATCATTTAAAGTTGCTGTATTGCAGCGTGTATTTCCACAATTTTTCAGATGAACATTAAATAAGATGAGGGGTAATGGTTTTAAACTGAAAGAGGGCAGATTTAGATTAGATACTAGAAATTCTTTACTGTGAGGGTGGTGAGACACTGGCAAAGGTTGCCCAGAGAAGTTGTGAATGCCCCATCGCTGGAGGTATCCAAACCAGGCTGGATGAGGCTTTGAGCAACCTGGTCTAGTAGGAGGTGTTCCTGCCCATGGCAGGGGGGTTAGAACTAGATGATCTTTCAGGTCCCTTCCAACTCTAACTGTTCTATGATTTTATGTAGGAATGAAACAGAAATCTAGTTTGGATTCTTTGTGCCGTGTGGTTTCTCATTATCCATTGTTTCAAATCTGGTCTTTCTTAACCGAAAGTTTTTCAAGAAAAATCTCCAACCTCCAGCAAGAAGGAAGAATAATACTTTTCAAGTGTGGATATGCCAGGATTCTCACCTGCCAGTGCATTTTTGTAATGCCCAGAAAGTGGAAAGAGTCTGTCCATTTTCTGTCTTCAAACATTGTCATTTTATTCCTCTCTGCTATCTGTTGTACTCTGTCCTGCTCCTTAGTTATAAGGATTTTTCTTTCCTGTGATTAATCTTAGTAAGTTTTTGTTATGATAGGGAAAGGTAGTGATGGTGTCGATGAGTTTCATATTATCAACGCATCCTATCTAAACAGATTGTGATAAAATTAACAAAATGTGGAAGCAGTGTCACATGTGAATAAAATAAAGTATTATTCAGTTTTGTACTTTTAAAACAACATGCAGTATCAGTGTAAAATGTCTTTCTTGCTAAAAATCATAAATTGAAGAGCAGCATTTATTGTTTTGTAACATATGCTCGTGCTTGGCAAAAGTAGTGGCAGAAAACATGTCAAATGACAGTGCTTAGAGTATTAAAGTTTTAACAAAATGTCAGAGAAAACTGGAAACTGGTTAATCCAGAGAAATCTGTCATAAAGATTGCATTGTAAGGTGGTTTCAGCATGAATTCTAGTGACATATGGGAGCTTAAAATATAATCTAATGATATATCTGTATTGGTGAGATATTTATGTAACATGATTGCAACAGAGATGTCTTTTCTTGTTAATTTATTAGAGTAATGAAAGTTGTAGTCTTTTTAGAGCAATGCAAAGACGAAGTTTTAGTCAAAAAGAGTCTTAGCACTGAAACCAAAACTTTCTTTTTCTTCTTTATACATATATGAAAAGAGAAATGATGCACCTAGTTTGCAGTATGCTAAAGTCTGGCAACCTGCTGTGTGGAAATCTGTGCTGCTGCTGTCTTCTCCTATCATGTATTGCTGCTCTGAGCATGAGTTTGTGTAGCCCAGCAAAGATACATGATAGAAACACAACATGGACCAACAACTCTATGATTCTGTGAATTGATGTGTCAAATTGGAAGACAAAACTTCATTTAGAGGAAGCTCTGAATTTCATACAGGAGTAACTAAGTGAAGGTCTTTTCCGGTGGAACTGGAATTTTAAAAGCTCTGTCTAGAACACTGAATAAAAATCCTAAATTATTTCAGTGCATTGCAATTTATAAACTAGGGGTTTGATTACTGTGCTGCTGTTTTTATAGAAATGCTATTACATGGAAAAAATGTTTGAGTCACAGTGAGTTTCTAGTATTCGTATTTGTCCTCAGTGCAAGTATTTTTCTGTGTTATGGAAGGTTTTTAAATTCAGCTGCTTTTTTGATGAATGTGATTTGTAATGTGACAAGCTGTAATATATCACTACTGTCCCATAAAAACGTATCTGATTTTGTCAGAATCACACAGGTGATGCAGTTAAAATACTTTCCAGTACACTTTATCAATGGCTACGCTTACACTGATCAATCAAACACTGGGACAGGAGAGCAGAAATGTCTTTACTGGATTTTTTTCTCAAAAGGTAGACCATAGCTAAATATTGTGATGGCAGACCTTTGCTGTGGTTGCTGCCCCAGCAAGGCACCGTCTGCACATAATGGTGAGGAGCCATTTCCCAGCAGGTCTCCTGGGTGCCCAGATGTGAAGCTTGGCAGAGGGTTGCCATGTCCTAGATATCTTGGTGCTCTCTGGGGAGACGTGAGAGCCATTTCACTGCACCGTGCTCTCCAGTACATGGGAAGTGTCAGAGCTCAAGAGGGAAAGTTTTTGTCAGTCTTATGTGGTTAGGACAAAGGAGTCAGAAGGGCTTGGCTCTTCACAAATGATCAGGCACTCAATAGCTGTCTAAATTGACGTATTCCAGACTCTTTTTAAAAGTTGGGTATTGAACCTCGCAATTATTTTAAATATGTGACAGGAGGACTGAGGAAATCCTGTCTGATACATTTCTGTAGAAGACTAGTTCTTTTAAATAAGGATGAAAATTATTACTGCATGTGTATTCAGATCATGTTTATTCTGAGTGATTTTCTGGATACTGTGGAAGAAGATGTATGCACTTGAATATTCTACTCCTTTTATGTATTCTTACTTTTCTCTCTCTTTTTTTTAATTTTTTTTTTCTTTTCTTTTTAAATAACCAGTGCCCAGGTTTGTAGGTTCTGTAATATGAAAGGACAAGTTATCAACAAAAGATATCCATGTACACAATTACTTTTAGTTATTGAAATATTATCTGTATCTGAGAGAATGTTCATAAGTTACTGTTGTCTTCCTTTGTGTGATAGGGAGAGTTGTGTGGGAAAAATGCCATATGATTGCCTTACTCTGCAAGCTATATCATAATCCGAGTATACAGTAATACAAGTTAAGGTAACAAAGTTCAACTAGAGGGATCTACTGTTTGGTTTGGGATCCTCTATCTTATACTCTTCATATACTTTTGAGAAGAGAGACATTTGAAGATATTAGTCCTTTAATGTTGTTCAGATACATGCCAGCAGCATACCCCATCTATCTGTCTTTACATCTCTTGAGACCATTAGTGTCCACTGTTTATAGTAGATGTGAAAATGGCACAATTGAACATACTCTTTCATGACCATGGTTTGTGTGTGACTGTGCAATATTTTTTGACAATTTTTTACCTATAATATGAGACCAATATTAAAAGAAATTACATCCTTCAGTTCAGGAGAGTGTCATTGTCTCAATCACAGCTTTGTGATTCCGCAGAATTCTTATAGATGCTGAGAGTGATAACAAATTAGCCAGGGTAGCATTTGTCTGATGAGTTAGGGCTTAGTTTACCTAAGGATAATGGTCTTGAAGTCAGGTATCGAGCTAAATAAACTCTAGGGCCTTCCTGTATTGTCAAGGGAAAGTTGAATATCCTCCAGAAATCAGGTCATTGCACCTTTCTTAAGAGGAGATGAATATTCTTCTGGAGGTTGTTCATTCTTTCCAGTTTCTGCAGATTGAGTCTAGTTGTCTAATCTGAGTCTCAAGATTAGACATCTGAAGTTGGGGCTGCTAAATCTCTCTCTCTAGCCCAAATTGCACTGACAATATCCCCGGAATTTGCAGTAGGTTAATTTTGTGCTTTTGCAGTACCATCATTTAAGGTATACTCTGTCTTGTTTCTTCTACTGGTGAAACTGGAGATTTTCCCAAATCCCCATTTCCTATGTCTATGGAGTGTGCATTTCTTATCCAAAACAGCAACTTTATAATTGGGACAATTGGCCATGTGTCTTAATGCTTGTTTGTGAATACCTGTTTTTACATAAATAGATTTGAATCCTAAGATGCTTTAATCATGATAGTTTATTCAAAATAAGAATGGTTTCAGGTTAGGTATAGTCATGATTTGAAGCACTGTACTTCTTCAGCCATGTTCTTGTATTCCAGGGAAAACACCCTCTTATATTTCATAAGTATTTATATCTCTAGATTCTCTCAGAGAAAACTTCTTGATTCCAGAATTATCTTTAGAATGATGGGTTGTCTGGGCTAGAGGAGCTAATACCACACCGCTGGAAGCAAGGTTAGTGTCTCTAACACTCTGTGCACTTTCCTCTTCATTTTTATTTTTAATTTCCAGGCTATCTGAATACAGACCATCACTCATCACTGTTTCTTATGTGTTGAACAGAGCCTTTGCAGGTTACTCCTGTATGGTTCATGGGTTAAAAGCCAACCTGGTGGCATCACGCCATACTAGTATGAGTGGTATTGCTTTGGTGAAATTTATATCTTGTAGATGAAATTGGCAACTAAATGTTAATTCATAAGTGAGTACAATTGTTACAATGAAAAGGAGCAGGAAATATCAAGTATCTCAGGAATGTAACCCGTTTCAAGGTGGTGCACTCTGACACCAGCCCTCGGAGGCTGTACCTGGTGAAAGTTTCCGTTTAATGAGTGCTGCTGCAAGGTATAAGAGAAGATGCATTTCTTTTTATGGATCAGGGCACTAATACTTGTTACTAGGTTGAAAAAATCTTGTATTTCTCAAAGAAAACCCATTTATGAGAGTTGTGTAAGGGTAAGCATCTGGTGTGGGATAGCACCAGACTGGGAAACAGATTTCTGATTCTATATTTACTACTGATTTGGTCACTTTTGTGACCTGTGGTGACATTTATCTGTGCTACAGTTTCTTTTTCTACTATATTAATGTTTCTCTGGCTAACAAACCCACTGTAAGAGTTGAAGCTGTTGTAATCAGGAATGATTGGGTTGTTAGTAGCATAGAATATTAAGAAGCTGCTCATAGGAAAAGAAGTATAAGCATGAAATTTAGTGTAGCTTCTAATTGAGAATGGTACCATGAATGATGCCTGAATTCTCACCATTCAGGCATCTAATGACTCCCCAAGAGAAAGCACACCATATACATATTAGCCCCATTAGTGCAAGCCACATAATAAGACAATACTATAGTCTGTTACACATTAATTTTCTGTTACTTTCTTTCTTGCTTTTCTTACAAATTCCAAGCAGAAATTGATAGCATTAGGCAGTATATGAGAGTACACTAATCTGATTTGTCTCTCCCTGATTACTGGCTGTATACAGCCTGTCCTGCTTAAACACAATTAGCAAATTATATTATGTTGTTGATACATTTACTTTAAAAATAATTTTTATATCCTATTAGTGCTCACATATAACACTAAAAAAAAGAGGAATTCAGAATTATTTAGCTATGTATTTTCAAGGAAAGTAAATTATTTCAGGTAATCAAGAGATTTTCAGTATGAACAAGATTTGAAAAATAGAGCAGGTATCTTGAAATCCAGGGGATTAAATGCACTTCACCTGATTGCATTTATGTAACATATGTGTGAATTCCTGATTTATTCCCATTTGTCTATTTCTTTGACTGTATACTTCTCCTTTCCTTTTATTTTCTCTTTAAAAACAGAAAAATGCTTTGAGTTTTGCTAGTTTAGAGAGTGTAATTTTCAGAAACGTTTAGGCCACTCTCGTTCTGTCTGAAATGATTCAATTGGTGCACTTTTTCTACTGTAGAGGACGTTGACATTGACTAAACATAAGAAAGTGAGTGCAGTGGGGAGAAAAAACCGTTGCTTTTATGTCACAACCAGTCTTCAACATGGACATAAATTTTTTTGTATTTTCTTTTAAAACTGTAGAGTATCAAGCATGAGAATCATTTGTCATTGTCCCATTTGTCATGGGAAACAGACATTCCTTTGTAGAACTTTAAAAAAGCTACAAAAAACCCCACCAAAACAGTGAGCAGAATAAGCCCTGCTGTACATAATATTAATAGTAGCAGAGCTCAAGGAGATATGAGAATCTGGAATATTTCAATGAGGAACCCTCAGGTCAGAATTTTCAGTGAAACCTGAGTAACAAGGTCATGCTCATTTGGATGCTGCAATTATTTTGTCATCTTTGCAACCAGCCAGGCCTTTCATCTGGTTTGTAGGATGGGTTTGAGAGCTGTTTGTTAGGGGTTTGGTTTTTTGTTTGGATTATTTGGGTTTTTTTCCCCTTCTCTTGTGGTGCAAACCCTGACAGCAAAGGTGAGAGGTCAGAACAATTCAGAACTAAAGATATAGAGGAGATAAGGTACTGGGTGAGGTTTTCTGTTCGAGACTGTGTTATGAATTTAAATGATGAGATTATGTTACTACCTGCTTTTTTACTGAGTAAAATATAAAATGGATGTACAATATGCAAAACATAATTTACTTGAGATTACTGACACTCAAATATGATTTCAGAGAGAGGCTAAATTTTATGTAGCTGGCTTTTTCACTTTGTGAAAGCCATAGATGTTAAAAGCAAGAAGAGTAAAGGAACTGAGTACTCGTCAGCACAGTTGCATCATGAATCAGTTCTTTTTTTTTTATTGCTAAATCTGATAATATAAGTAATGTGTGCAAGTGTATTCCTTGCACATTTTTCAGTTTTTTTACAGCTACTTTGCCCTGTTTCAGTTATAAACCTTTTCTTATTAAGGGAATTCGTTATTGTGAGGAAGTAGGAACAATACTATGTGAAAAAATAACGTGTTGAAATGACTTCTCAGTATTGCATATTGATCAAAGCTGTCTAAATGCCAATGAGCTGGGACTTCTCCAGTCTTCTGTAACGGCTGATCCATCTTAGTGGTGGTTATTTCTAGACACAAAAAAAATAGTTGGGATTAGTACTCTTTTCTATTAATTGAGTTTATTGTTTTTTCAAGCACATCTTTAGTATGGGGGTGGTGAGAGGTGTGAGTGTGTGGGGCTGTTGATTTCCTAGTGATTGCAAATTCTTTAATGTATTCCGATAGTTCATTATGTGTCTTAAGAAAACAAGAGAAATTTGTAAATAACCAATGGGAAAAAACTGTATATATAACTCAAAATCCTTTAAATTGGTCCATATTAAAGACATGCAGAATATTCTAAAGAATATTCCTATTTAAATTAGGCATCAATAATTGCCTATTTAAAGTACTAGGCAAATAATATATACTAATACAGAAATCTAGTTTTTAGTTATGAAAGGTACTGTACAGAAAATCAATGGAAGAGGTGGAATGGCTGTCTTTAAAGGCTCGATTATAAAGTAGTGCCTCATATCTAAAACAAGTCGAGCGTGATCTCCACATGTAAATGACTCAAAATACTCTTTTGTGTTCCCACAGAGACATTTATTTGCTGTTTAAACTATTGACCATCCAAACTGAACTGCTGACAGATTGTTTTATCGTTTTGCTACTGTCACTACATGCAATTAAAAGCATAAAAAGTTCACTGTCAGGAAGCATCAACACCAGCCATCTTCAAAAAAGACACAAAGCATGTAAGAAACACAGAATTTACTACAATAAGAAAGGTGAACTAGATGAGAGAAAATTTTCCAGGAATTTTCATATTTGTACTCATTGAACTTAGATGAAAGGAAAATTAGAGTGAATGTGTTCTTACCTTTCCCCTTGAAGTTACTTTTCACTTAAAAATATATATTTATTACATGTTTTCTTCTGGTTATGCCTGTACAAATTGGTAGATATGTTTTAATCATTACACATTGAAATGTATAAATGATTTCATGTGACCTTGAGTCCCAGCCTAAGCACCAGAAGCATGTTTCTTCCATGCCACCTACATATGTTCCTAGTTGCATTAACTCCCAGAACAGTGGTGTGTTGCACACGCTAGAATTTCTCATATCCGTTACCTATAGTAATCTTAGTCTTGTTTTACTATCATAGCACTTGTGACCCAGGTGGCTACAGAGTGGGAGCTCAGTGGAAAGGATGTTATGGTGAGCAGCATAACGTAGGCTTAAATCTTCTTTTGTGGGAGACAAGGCAATAACAGAAAGGGGAAATTCAAGCCTATGCCGTCACTATTTGTTCATTGTGTCTTTTGTCAGGCGGATTTGGAGCAAACTCAGACTCAAATTTGCAACTTGCAAAAGAGGGCAACTGCAATAGACAAATGGGATATAAGTCTAGAGAGGAGGTTTTCAGAGTAAGGACTACCAGTGCTAGATACTTGTCTCTACTCAAAACCTGACAGTGCTTCACTCATTCTTCCTTCGTGGCTTGTGTATTTTAGATGGAAGATACTCTCTCACTGTGACTGATGGAAGCATTGTCCTAAGGACTATGCTTCACAGATTATACCCCACAGAGCCTTTGAGACTCCATCTCAGACAGCACCTGGTTTTAAGAAGTTCCTTAGCAATCAATCTTTTTGAACTGAAAAACCCTTTAAGGTACCTTAAGTCACATTTTAGTCTCTTTAAAATGTTGCTTCCTATGTATTCCAGAAATTTAAAAGCAGTGCTGTTGTGGGAAGTGTTAAAATACCTGGTTTTATAGATGCAGATTATAATTGATGCTAGATGCGCACACAGAAATTGAGTAATTTCTTTAATCAACAGCTCACAGCCACTTTACAGTGGATAATTAATGTCACTTGCTGAGTGAGAGCAGAGCTAGAGTAACCAAATGCTTTAGGTGAGAAGTGGGTTGGGAAGAAAATCCACAGTGCACGAACAAGTAGCATTCACACAGCACACATCATGCCCTAGAGATTTTCTTGCCAGTGTAAAAACAGCTTTACAAAAGCAAACATGTTTGCAAAATAAATTTGATTTGTTAAAGCTGTATATGTTCAATAAACCATGCTACAGAAAAGATAGTAATTTATATTGTTTTGATCGGTTTTTTGAGACAGACTTCCAAAACATTCTTGTTTTCACTTAAGGTACCTATACCCAAGATTGCTTGTATTCCAGCCCAACTAGATATGTTACTCTTGACATTTGCCTCTATTATTGCTTGGTTGTTCATATTCTTTCTCCCTTCTGAAAGAAAGTATTGTATTATTTCTCCCTATGTATGCCACCAGGAAAAACAGTTAAAATTATGATTAGTGTCCTATTGTAGACAGTAGGGCAAAGATTTGCCATAGACAGGCTTGTCTGTAGTCATTGCTACTTGACTTTGACACTGTATCCACATTTTCTCATTAAAATGTCAGACCATAATGCATTTTGCATAAATTTATATAAGGCTAGACGAATATAAAGTAACTCGAGTTTTTTAAGTGCACTGAATACTAATGAAACTTTTTCCTACAGATATTCACTGAATTTTCCTTGTCATAATTAACATGTGGGACTTTGTACGTTTCAGTTAAAGGATTTACTACTTCTACCCTTCCTAATAAAACATGGTATGATTATCCTTTTCTATTTCAACAGCACTGTTTTCTATGGTGAGAACATTTTAGTTAAGAAAGCAGGGTATCTAGTACCAGCTACTTTTCCCTTTCCACTTTTTCAAACAGAGAGCTTAGTAATCCGGCAATGCCATATTCAATCATACACAGCTGAAGAGGTCACATAAATTCTGTGTTATTTTTTTCATCTTTCAGTATATTTTTTTTTACATATTAAAGGCTTAAGTTGTAGAAGTTGATTTGGGGAATCAGGAATATGTACACTTAATTGGCAGTTTACTATTTCACAAGATTTTATTTTCCTTTCATTAAAAGTAATTGTAAGAAATACAGAGCATATACCTTCATTTTATGACTAAAAGTTACATTTTCAATATTGAATTGAAAATGCTAAATGAGAATTAAAGCAATGGTGTTCATATTTCTGTTGTTCAAAGGACAGCCTCTAGGCAAAGATGAACATTTTTTGAAACGCTCTTTGCATTTCCACTTAGACATACATTGCCAGAATTTCTAAGCGAGGTTTTCAAAATTATTTTTGCTCTCTTTATTTGTGTAATTATCAAAGCTCAAAGCTTTAATCTTGATGCTTTATTTGTCCTGCACTGCAGCTACATGTGGATTTACTAACAGTAGGGTTCATTAATGCTGGGTTTCTGATATCTATTCCTTTCCTTTCATCATTAATAGGATAGGATTTTAACTCATAAGGATAATGTTGATGGATATAATGAATGGCTTAATCAGTGACTTCATCTTTTCATCAGTGAGGTAGTCCAGTGACTTGCTGTTAATGCTAATGAAGTTGACAGTGAATCTAGAGAAAAAACATGAACTGCAATAATTTAACATAGTAGAATTGAATTTGGATTTTAATTCACAACATTGGTACCTGTAACAACTTACCAGATGCAGAAAATACTCTTATTAGACTTTGCGAGATATCACTTCTAGAATTGTGATTCCATAGATGTTTTGCATACCTATCAAAGAAAATATCAACTTTCTCCTAAGCAAATAAAAAGTACCAAAAGAATATAAAGGAAAACAGTGATGATTCAGTTCGTGACTTGTTTCAGTTCATTGTTAAGATTTCTACTCTTGGGAACACTTAAAAAAATTGGCAATCTGTATTTCAGGAGGTGTTCTAATACCTTTAAGTAAATCAATTTTCTCATTGCTACTTTGGGCATGCAAAAGATAAATAGTGGGATTGAAGAAAATTTCAGATCAAGTGAGTTTTAAAAATACAGCAGAACTGCGTCATCTTGATTCTGTGTGTGTTGCTGAGAATGTACTTGACCATCCTCTCAGATGGGGCATTCCAATTGTATCCCAATGAGAAAGCCAACTTCATTCTCTGATCATCCTCCCTGCCTGTTTGACCTTGTTTTCTGCCAAAGGGAACAAGTTCTCAGAATGATTCACATCACCTCCTTCCCCACTTGCCATGTGGTGTAGGTCCACCCATTGTATCCCTGTGGCCACCAACAACGAGTTACAGGAGGCATTGTAGCTATTCACAGAGAGTAGGTGAAAGATGCTAATAAGTGGGATTTAAACTGTGTGCAGAAATATGAAAATGAGCATATTCCAGTGTTGCAACAGTATTGCTTGGATTGGGTTAGGGTTTTTGGAATAAGTCAGTTCTCTAAGCAGTGCTAGTAACTGAAAAAGCAGTGCTTCTCTCAGTCTGAGGGAAACAAGGATCTAGATGTTACTAGAGGAGCTGTCTAGCAAATGTAACATAAATTATGACCCAAACGTTTGTTACTACATATTCCTTGTCACTTTACACTTCAGAACAGGTGTTAGCCACAGTCTCCTGGCAAAATTCTTGCTAATTAAATTTTGCCCTGCTAAATTTCCCCTGAAATTTTAATTGGATTTTGTATTTCTCACTGTATGCCATAAATTGTTGTGTGAGGCTGCTCTGTGATATTAAATGGCTGCATTTAATTGGGAGGTGACATACTCCTTATCCTCTAATACAATGTCTTATCATTTGTGAAGTAATTTAAAATTTATTATTGCTGATAGATAAAACCCATGAAATCTTCATCAGACAAAACTCATTCTTGGTTTCACCCAGTCCTCTCAAGTGATTTGATTTGGCTAAAAACTGTGTTAGAGAATTGTCTCAAGTGAATATACAGGTAAAACTTTAAAGTGTTTCCTTTTCAAAAAATAATTAAAAAAAAGAAAAACCAAAAAAAACCCCAAAAAACAAACCACAACTTCATCCATGCTGAGAACCAGTTTATAAAGAGACTATATTATTAAGACAAATTATAAATGATTTAAACTGCAACATTGCTCTCATGAGGCAGACATATTTTGGAAGCATGCTGCCAGAAATTGTTTTTCTATACACTTTAGAAGATTCACAAGTTAGCACTTCATAACACACTTAAACTGGATTTAGGTAATAATAGAGCCATAAACACTTCATATTCTACCAAAGTTGAAGTTAAGGCAGACAGCTTGAAAGCAAAATTGTTCCCCTTGTTATTTTCCTAATATGCTCCTAATTAATTTTCCTTTTTAAGAAGGGCCTTTCTTGTTGCAATACTCTTTATTTTTTTTGGTTGTCTTTTCAAATTTGATTTCATTTTTCCCTTCCTGTAATTTAAGTCCAAAAATACTTTAGTTTTTGTAAACTGGAACTGATTTTCCCTTTATAATGCCATTTTTCATATGATTGAGTTTCTAATGCTGGCTAGTGTTGCTATGACAGTAAAAGCAACAGAAAACAGGTACCCAGTGCTAGCCTCTGACAATCTTTCCAATAACCTTTCTGGTCTGAAAAACATCTATTTGCAGATCCTCAACAGGTGTAAACCTTCATAACTCTATTGACAGTCAACACTACCTGAGCATCTGCCACTGTATCGTTATCTTTTCTCAGAAAAAAAAATTCCTACTGCAGTTTCTGAGTTACCAGTGACCATACTGACATATGGTAACTGCAGAACACAGGTGAGGTAAGTGTAGCTTCTGATATGTCTGCTCATGGTATAAGAGCACACACTTGAAAGATTATTCTCAACAGTCAGAGAAAATTCTTTTTCACAGAAGGTATCATTCCTGAATATGCAGTTCAAATGTAAGTCCTCAGGAATTTTGCCATTATCATGTACAACGAATACGATGGTTTGGTGATTTCTTTTTGTCTTCTTTTTTTTTCCTCTGATATTCATTGTTATTTATATATGATCTTTCTTGATATACTTGATATTCAGGTTATGTAGAGAATGTCTGTAGCTAGGTGCATGCTTATATGCATAGTTTTACGCATTAGACCATGTATTCATATTCTACTATTTAGAGTCATTAAACATTTCAAAATCTGGATATTTAAAAAGAAATTTAGCATATTTTTGTTTTCAGAAAAAAACTCCATTTTTTTTTTTGTTTTCTGTATTCAGCTGTTGTCTAGTGGATTGCATGCTAGTTTGCCAGTAGGCTCCTTAAATCTTAGTATTATGTTAATTCCACGTCTTCACCATCAGAAAATGTTAACAATATCATGCTATTTTCCTTATTTAATGATGCATCAAATAGTTATAATATACAGGGTCATGGATACATTTGGGTTAGCGAAGAGGACAACAGTTTGACCAGTGCACCATAGATTTTTATTTTATTTATTCTAATCAAGCTGGCAGACAGCCTGCTATGTATACAATTTCATCCAAAACAAACAAACAAACAAACAAAAAACTTGGAAGGAAAGTTATGATTTAATTCTCGTCTATGTAGCATTTAATATTATTAGACCCTTTCACACCCCTTTCGTGCTAGTAAGTTTTCTACAGTTGTTGATCTATTTTATAATTGTGGTTCTGATATTGGAAGGTTTTTTTATCAGTGCTCTCCAGCTATATGTACAGTAAGGCTGTGGGGAGAATTTGGGATGTGTCTGAGGAGGTGCAGACATTGAGCATGTAGCTTAAAGCTCAGTGGTGTATCCTCGCAAGGAGTGACTCCTCATCATCCTGTTCCTGGGCTTCTGGTATTTACTATGCTTGTGACCACTATGGGTGCTTTGTGTTTTCTGGGGTTGGGGTTGACCCTCACCTTTGTGTTCACATGCGTTTATGTTTGTTATTTCCTCGTATAGCATTTACTGTTGTTGATGGCCAGACAGTTGCATCAAAATGAAGAGTGTGTGGCCTGTGTGGTCCTCCAGTAAGAGCTGGTTCACTTCAGCCCTTTTAGTTGTATTTTTTGGATGTATGTTTACTGACAATTTTTAAACAGTACTGCATTGTTACAGGTTTGCACATCTGGGTGGGTTTTGGTTTCCTTGAAGAAAAAGCATCCCATTTCTTCCCCTTTGACTCAGCAACATTTTTTGCATTTTTTGTTTCAATAACTTTAGTACTTTGCAAAGCAAGAATCAGACTTAGTCTGTCTTTCTGTATGAGTGCTTGGTACAGGGATGGTAATAAAGTGTTTCTTAGCCATTTGGCTACTCTGCATACAAGTTAGATGTAATTACAGACCTTATGCCCAGGAAAGCATTGGGTTTGTTGCCTTTCCACTAATCTAACAGCTTCATGAGATGTTCCAGGTCAAAATAGCTGTTGAAAGCCACTTGGGACAGTTCAGCTCTTCAGTGTTCCCACTTCTAACTTGTGTCAAAATGACATGATAAAACTCTAATGAGAGAGATCTGTGTCTTCGACTCAATGCCTTCCAAACATATGTGTTGTGAATTTCTGTGTATTTTTTTTGCCACAAAAGAGACCTTTCATTCTAAGGTTGGGACAAATAGTTACCTTATACAATAGTAGTAATAAAATATTTCCTAAGAAATACTATAACATATGTGTACTTGTAACAAACAGACTGCAGCAGTAATTCAAATATTATACAAAATTGGAAGCACCACAGATATGGTAATGGCTTAATGAACATGTTTACAAGGTGGCTGTTAGATACCTGTGGCACTGATGTGCTCCTGAACCATAACAACCTCCTGGAGACCAAGGATGCTACAGGGCAGGGGAAGAAGCTAATTTTCAGGTTTATGGTAACAGAGGTCACTGTACTTTCACCTTCTTGCTTCTACACAGAAACAATGTGTTCCCTGCAAATAATAATTTTCTGATTCATGAATCCCACAGACATATACAGGATAATGCTTCTCAAAGGAAGGACAAACATAGAAAATGGACTATAAATGCAGATACCGACACATGTGGTGCAAATAAGCCTTGGGTTGTATGCATATGCTAGGAATGTCACTGTACCGGGAGGAAGACAGTTAAAATAGGGAACACACAAGCAGAGGTATAGAATACTGTAGGGTCATGTGAAAATATTGTCAAGGTGTTCGATTTTTTAAAAATTTCTTTGTGTGTCATTTGGAACAGAATTTGAGTCGTAATTCCTTCAAGAATTAAGCTGTGCAATTGTAAATGTCAGAAAAATATAGTGATTATGAGGTACTAATAATAGCATTTTCCATTGCTGCATTGTGTATTATGCATTACTGTATTATTCATGTGTTTTTCTCACAGTTTTTTTGAAGAAGGGTATTTATTTCAAAGGCACGAGAGAGGTGCAGTCCACATGGGCTCTCAGCATAAAGATGTAGTGATTTAACTTTTGTGTTTGAGGCTGATTCCCTTTTATGTATGATAAAATATTGTACTGACTTCTTTTTAATGAACATTTACATGCAGATATCCTGCTTTTTCAGCCCAAGAGGCAACCTTATGTAATGGATATTTGCATATTGACACAGTTACAATAGTAGAGCTGGAGAAAAACAGAATAAAAGTCAACAGAGTGTGTCAAAATGTACTTGCAGGGAAAAGTTCCTTAAAGTGTTGGCATTATCTCGTCTGAGCCACTTCTACTTCAAGAAATAGACATAGCCTTGGGCAATGCCTGGAGTTGCTACTCAGAGGAGAAGTTAATGTTAGAAAAGTTATAGGCAATTTTGTTAACTTAAAAACTTCTTAAATGTGAAGTGCAGTGATGAAGTCTTCTTGGTATAGTACCTGGGAACGTCAAGGCAAACCAGAGGGGAATACAAGATACCAAGTAAAACTGGATATTACCTATAGGGCAGGATTTTTCATGGCTTTGTGGTAATAAAGCCAAAATGGTAAAATGGACTAGAGTAAGTGAACTCTTCTAGTGAGGAAAATGTGAAAGGAAGTTGCTTCTGCCACGGATTTCACAGAAGGTAGCTGCTTAACAGTGTGGGGTTCTTCCGGGCTACAGTCTTCTGTGCCAATTAAATGCAGAGAGCTGAAGTAGATCTCATTCTCCTTCTTTGGCCTTGTCCCATCTCCTGTTAAACCATTGCTATTTCCTGGTACCTTGTGCATACCTATCCACAACAATTAGCATCTTGTTACCCGCCAAATAACTTTTCTTTGTACACTGTTTCTACAGCCTGGAGGATTGGGTGTCAAAAGAATTTCTTCTCGCGGCTTTCAGTATCCTAGGAAAGTAGTTGGGATACTGCCAACAAACCTGTGCTGTCTTTTCTGATATAGGTGTCACAGCAGAGTTTTCTACAGAAAAGTCCTCTGCGCCTTGAGTCACACAGCTCCCACTGAAATATTTTGGGAAGGCAGCAAGGTGGTTTCTGATACCAACCAGGCTGTGTGAAGGACGTCTAGGAATGTTACAGGTCTATTGCAATTTTGAGGAAATATTGGTGTAGTTCTAACAAGACCAAGGCCTAAAATTAATATTCCTATAAACTTCATTCACATGGTGCTGTATAAATAGTTCTCCACAGCAAAAGTACATGCAATTATCATAGAAAAAGCTTTTAGAAGACAGAAGACTTATCCAGGCAGGAAATTATATTAAGAAAATGTTCACAAATCTATATATATGGAAGACTTTAGAAAAAGTATTCATTTGTAACTTACTCATTACTAAAAGAAAATTATTTTCTGCAAGCTCAGTTGTGTCCAAAAGCAGCCTTAATTCTACATGTATGAATTCATGTGGTTCTTTAATGTTCTAATGATGTCTAGCTCTTATCAATTACATTTTTAGCATATTGTTGTTAGACAGTCAATGGGAGCAATGTTACTATTCTTTCATAACCAGATCTTTACTTAAAAGTGGAAGTCTTTTAGATACTATAGTGTCCTGAGTACTGGAGGTAAAGACAGCATAATATTCCAGAACATCACATCACACAACTTTGCAAGCTAACATATCTTATTGAATAAATATTTTTTCTAAATTGAATGAACGGCACAGGCACCAGACAGCAGGGCTTTCTTCTATAAATGACATTTTTCTCCTCGTGGTCTTGGACTTCTAGTACAGCGATGGAATAATTAAGCAGAGTGAAGTATTAATGCAGTTTTATAAATAATGTTAAGGTTGCCAGATGTTGGTCATTTTTCCTCTCCTTTTTTTAATGTAAGCTGATAGTGGGTTGTGGGGAACTTAGATATGTAAGACAAAATGTTGTAAGGTATTAAAATTTGAGCTTATCTAGATGATGCTTTCTGATTCATTTGTTTGGATATACCCCTAAATTCTGTTTCCAGTTTTGGAAAGATGAACTCTTAAATCAGACAAAAGAGCAAAAGTCCGATGTGTATAATTTTTCAATGAAGTTTTCTTTAAAGTAAAAAATTTGTGAGATTCATTTACCTGTAAGGAAAACAATATTCAATGTCTGAACTCCTTCATCATTTCCGGATGATATATAATTGTTTTGGACACCAATCTTCCTCTGCATAAATTTCAAGTTAATGTAGGCAAATTAGAAAAACGTGTAGGGATTGGAGTACAGGTTGTAATGATGAAATTGATGTTAGGGTGCACATGTATGTATTTGTTTTCCCAACATGATCTTTTTCCTAAATAAAGGGTGGAAGGAAAAAATAATTTGTCATTTTTACCCACTTAGTGTGGGTGTACGTTTTATTATAAAAGTTCTGTTCCTGGAAACATGTCCTACTCAAGAGTAGAAGACAGTTGCTAATAATTGTTTTCAAACATCAGAAACATTCTTCATTTTTATGCAAAAAGTTGGGGTTTAGGGCATTCCTATAAATCTTCAAAACTATCTTTTTGGAATACAGTTGAGAAATTCAGTATATGTTTGCTTCAAAGTGCAAAAAACTGTTCCCTCTGTACCCAAGATGGATATTATGCAAAAAAATAACAGTGCTTTCAAATCGAATCATTACTTACACATATGCCTCATTTAAAAACACATAAGAGATTTCATTTTTGATTCTGTGGTTGATGAGACTAGCCAGGCAAAATCTATTCTATTTTTAGCTATTTTGAAAGTATGTCCTTACTAATACAAGTAATACAAGTATTTCCTTAAATCTGCAAGTTGGATATTGCCAAATTCATTTGCTCAGCTATGCACAAGCATGGCATAGGAAACTTGCCAAATGAAGACTAAGCAGAGGCTGAAAGAGGCTGATCAGGTTCAAGATACTGGCCCGTCTTCAGAATTGCTTTGGTTGTAGAAATACTGTCAACAGAAGAAGATGGCCAGGATAATAGCATAGACCAGAAGGGTGGTATTTACTGAGTCAGGTATTTGTGGCTTCCTTCATTCAAAACTGCTCTAACTGACTTCTCATGGGTGATTTTGCCCTCACTATGCTCAAACAGATTATGCAATCGTCATGGGCTGCTCATGCAAAAAAATGTACTATACATCTTTTAAAACTTCTATAAAGTTGACTTTTTTGATGCTGTGCATGTTTAATTATTTAGTCCCTTAGGAAATAAATTAACAGAACACTGCACAGATCCACTGGAAGTATCACAGTCAAACAGAGCTGTTGTCCACCTGTTTATTTATGGATTTTATATAATGATCCAATTAACATTTAAAAGATGGATAATTCTTTTACTGCATTTTGTTCACGTGAACATTTTTAGCCCTGTATATTAAATACGTGCACTTCATTATCATCCTTTTTGCACTGGAGGTTTTTGGGTATGGTAGAAAGTTCAAGTAGGCATTGAGTAGTCTCTTGGCATTCTGAGTTAGTCCTTCAACAAGTATATCACAGTTCAGCTACCTGGGAGATGTGCTTAGTTTCTTATTAAGATCAAATCTCATGAGCTGGGTGAAACAAGTGTTGTTTTTTCTGTAATGAATTTTCAATGCTAAAGCATGGTATTGAAGATATTTATTCTTTTTATTTAACTTTGACTTGATTTCTTTGACTTAAGTGTGGAAGAAAATAGTTATGAATGATGCAGTAACATTTTCTTAAGCCTTGAAACATAGTAAACACTTTATATTTTCACTTTGTACGTTACTCTGAAAAAAAGCTCATTGTCTGTTCACCTGATTGCACTTGTCTTTTCAAAATGGTTATTTCACTTGAGTTCTGTTCATTTTGTGATTTAATGGCTTTGAAATAGATCACTTAAGAATTGAGGTATTCATTTTTATCATATTTACATCAGCTGCAGTTCACATTTAAATAGCAATTTGTTATTTCTGCGTAAATGTTGCTTTCCTCAGCAACGATTGATATCATCCTTGTGGTTATATATTGCAATTTCCTCCTGTGTCTTTCAAGATCTGCTCTCATGAGAATTGAAAGCTGTATAGCTGATAATCAAATTGAGCTTCAAGAAAATAGACCATTATCCTGAGCTTCATAATATTCAGCTTCCCAGTATTCTACCATAGTCTACTTTTAATTACAAATTAAACTAAACTTCCTCCCCGCCCCTGACCTCTTACATATAAGACAGATTTGTCATGTTTAATATAGTTACTTGTGTGTTTAGGAACTCCTTTTTTTGTGTGTGTGATATGTTTAATAGGGAATTAATAACTTTGCTACAGAATTGTAATGTATACTAATCCGCTTTTGAAATATACAGACTGAGGGATTTTTTTTCTTTGTGATTTTACTATTAGTGGAAGTGAGAAATAAATATGTTTAGTGCTGTCTTGTCTAGGGGGAGGTGTCTCTGTCCATGGCAGGAGGGTGGGAACTAGATAAACTTTAAGGTCCCTTCCATCCCAAACCATTCTATGATCTTTATATCAACAACAGTCACCACCCGTGTTTTCTTCTCATAATAGTTTATTAACGTCACCTGTGCCGAATTAAAATCCCCTTCAAAGATGATCGAGACTTAATCAATGCACAAAACTGACATGTCATTGTCAACCTTATCCTCAGAAGAGGTCCTCTGCTAAATAAAGTGCATTAGATAATATAAATTGTCACAGAGCTATGGGAGAGGATGTTTCTAGGTACTGTATAAGGTGTGAATAGTTATCTAACATTATTTCTTTGCCTACAGAACTCAGACATGTTATTTCAATAATGATGGAAATCCCTGAACTTGAGACATTTAAATAAAGAAACCTGGACCAGATATATTTATTCTACATTGTTGTGTCCTGGGATATGCTTAATACATAAACATACCACTTGGTCTGCAGGAAACAACAAGCAGGAGTGAATGATGGATATCAGAAGAAAGAGGTTGAAAGTATTCTTGCGCATGATTTGTGAATTCCCACAGATCTGGGAAAGATCTGCTTTTTGAACTACGTAGAAAATGCCAGTGTGTAGCACTGCAGAGACTACTACTGGAGGGTGTTGTGCCCAGTTGTTGCTGGAGTCTCAGAAAGAATATAGTTCTGATGACGTGGCACCTGCTTTGGGCTAATTGGGCATCATTAGCTTCATATCACCAGGCACCACTGCGCTGAGTATATTCATCTCTCTGTTTTGTGAAGACCGCTTAGACTTGCATGACCTCCACAGTGTTGAACCCAATAACTTCTTAGATCATTCATAACTGAGCTTATGGAAGCAGGAAGATTGCAAGAAACTGCCAAGTTCTAGGAGCTAGTAGGGTTTTGAATATTATTGCACTGATAGAGTTCTCCCTATCTGTTTCTGATTCCTCTTTCTTTTCCTAAAAGTGTTGTGACAATGGAAATTTACTTATGAAAACACTTTGCAGCAAGTGCTCTAAAGTACAAATGACTTTCATTGAAATCATTAGGGGGAAAAAAGAGCAATGATGTTTAGTGGGTTGCGCCAGGATACCTATTCCATAAGTTACCAGACTTATGCTTGAAGTGCCCACGTGAAAATTAAAGTTGGTTCTGCTAACACCATGAAAAGCCCACTCTGAGCCCTGGAATCAGTTTTGTAATTTCACTTATCCATCAAAATACTTTTTTTAAATAGCTGTATACTGTCCTGCGGTAATTACAGAGCCACATTTCCTCCTTCCCTTCTTTCTTCTCCCCACTCCACTCTCTCCAGTAAGGAACCAGTTGTACAACTTGAAGCTAATTGTTTTTTGAGAATGTTACAAGTTTAATCTAAAAATCAATTGAGTTGCACTGTAGTCAGAAAATTGTGTTTCCTCTTTTGTATCCAAATCCTCAGAGCCTTAGGGGAAAAAGTCTTTGAAGTTAAATGTAAAAAAAAATTTAATGTTTTATGCAGAAAGACAGAATTTGGGGGGAGTGAGAAAGAGAAGAGAGAAACAAGTATGATGTTCTTTTTCCAGTTCTTCTGTTGCCAGATGTGTTCAGCAGTAGACAAACTCTGCCTTTCGTTCTCCCCTTCATATCACCCCACTGATTTCAGTGTATGGTGGCTTATATTCTCCTCAGCTTTGAAGATCTCTGCAAATTCAAAGAAACATTTTTAACTAATTCTTTCTGGCTATGTTTTTGAATGAACAAGTGGATGGTCAAGAATGAACTGACGCAGGGAACCAAGTTCAAGTGTTCTGAAGGTTTTCAGAATTTCAAAATACACTTTGCATGTTACATATAATATTATAATGAAATTTAGCTGTTTACTTTGCAAATGCGAAATTGCCAAAAAAATTCTTGAAAAAGGGGGAAAGTGGTGTTTCTGTATTTAAAAAATAAATCAAATGCATAGATACATCTACTAATGTTGTTCCATGATCTGTTATGTAAACAGGATTAACCATTTATTTAGTATTTCTGTATAGTATTCAACTCATAGTACAGGCCTGAAGGTGTTGAGTTTCTAATCTATAGTCCATGGCCTGCATTTAAATAAATTAATATATCTTAAGCCTGTCAGCTTAGAATATTTTGTATATTCTTAATCAAAACATTCAGTCTGTTTCAGTTCTCTGTTTTGTTTTGGGAAGCTACTAAATTGTGAGAGGCTAGGCAAAGAAAACCCAATTGATAACAGCAGATATATGAGAGATTAAGTAGGTTGGTAGTCTTTTACTACCTATGATTACATAGATTTTTGTGTATTGTAAAGTAATTTGGGGGGATAGGGGTGGGTGCATTTGGTTGTTTTGTTTTTTTTCCCAAAATTACTGTGTGTGTAATGCAACTATATTATTCTCCACAATGTATATGCTATTCTTCTTGTAAGTGGTTGCTTTGTAATAGTACTTAATTCCAGAATTTGCTGTACGCTGAGTTCTCGTGTGTTTTGTATTGGTGAGCAAAGGACAAACACCTCAGGTAATCAGAAATATTGTGTAGCGCCAGCTTTGACTGGGCCTCCCGACCCGTGCAGCAACAATCTTATGGACGTGGCCTAAACGTGCTTCATCGTACTTCAGTGCTGACAATGTCCAGAATGGCTGATAGAAGATGTAACTAGAGGGACACTGTTTTGTGTAAGCTTGAGCAGCCGGGGTTAGGATTAAACCAGTTCCAAACAGGGCCCTTTGGTCTCATTGTTAATGCTGAAGTAGTTGTCCATAGCTTGGCCTTGAGGCTGATTGGGCATGTATAGCCGAATGCTGTTCCAGCCATGATCAGACAATTTGCTGATGGTTCAAAGCAGAGTGAGATTAATGTGTGGCCTCAGAATTCCCTCTATGTTTTAGCCACATTTTCACTGTTTTGCAGGTTTATGTCATTTTTTTCCCTACAAATCAACAAATGTCTTATCTTTAGTCAGCAGGTGCTACCATAGCATTAGTAATATGGACAACTTTAATTCCTGTGGATGTGTGTATAAATATTAATCTAGAATATAGTCAAGCTGTCATGGACAAACAGAAGCATTGTGAGGCAATGAATCCTACTGATAAATCCTGCCTTTTTTAGAGAAGTTGGCTTCTTTTTTTCCATTGTGTGGTGTTTCTGATAACTGTCGTGTCTAAATATTCTTATGCTCAGCCAGTAATGCTACAGCTTTCATTTTAGGTTGTTTATATGTAAAGAATTTCCAAATTTGGACTTCTCTTAAATAGACTGGGGAAAAAATAGGCATTTTTGTAGTTTCTGTATGAAGAGGGTTTTATTTTATGTTCTACTAGTTGCTTATTTTTCTTCTACAGTGCTTCATCATCTGTCATACCTTGAACTAAAGGCAATGATAAACTCCCTGACCATGTTAATGGGAGTTGAGAATGCTTTGCTTCTCCCAGGATTGGTGCCATATTGCCAGGACAATGTATTGATTTGGTTGACTGCTGATGTGTGACGCATGACAGAAATGAGAAATTGAACTTTCTGAATGTGGAGAAAATCGTGCTGCTGCTGATATATAAATGATTTAAGAAAAAGCGATCAATCAGATTCTCTGTTCTGGTAGCAGTGCTACATACAATCTAATATATAGTAAAACAACAGTTCTTTTACAATCTAAATCAAATAGTGTTTTGTGTTAAACTCAGATTCTTGCAAAAATGACGTGCAGCATTTTTGGGTTTAGTGTGCTTTACTTTCTACAATACTGATGTGATCTGATAATTTAGAAATAATATTATATAAATATTATATTTATATATATTTATAAAAATATAATTAATTCTGCCTTTTTCTTGTCAAGAGCCACAGATTATTTTCTAGACTGCTTATTACTATTTCAAATTGGTTGATCTTTAAATAATTTTAACATGTAAGTAGAGTTGTTTTGAGTCCCGAATACCTGCAGATGGAGTTTATTATAGCCACAGGTAATTGGACTTAATTATCTGTAAAACATCCACTAGAGACATGAATAGGCCCATTCTCTTTTCTGGCAGATGTTTTGCAGATATTAGACCAATATCCAATTATCTTTGGGTACTTTAGCAGTACACAATAGCATTCATTTGCAGATGTCTATAATATTCTTTTCTCTCCTTCTCCATGTTATCAAATGAATGGGATAATTTATCCTTCTTGGAAAGAGAGAGAAGTATTTTAATGAAAGCTTTAATAGACTTTCTGAAATTATTCTTATTGATACCTACTAACAAGTCTTGTCATTCAGTGTCAAAGTCTCAGTTTAGCATTTCCCCAGCATAAGTACCTTAAGCAGCAGGGAGTTCTGCACAGTGTCCCCAAAGCAGCCTCAAGCTGCGTATTTTGGAATCTTTGGTTTGAACTTTTGGGTCGAGGGCAGGGTAGATATGAGAAGACAGAATATCAGCAAAACTCAGCAATATCACAAAGTAAGAGTGAACCCATAAGAAGGTGTGTAATATTATTCTTTTGGAACTCTAAGGATGTTCTTTTCTATTTTTCACAACATATACTTGCTTTCATGTCTCAAGATCAGCCAACCTATTACTTTTTCTTTATTTTATATTAGATTTTTTTTTTCTCTCTGAAAGCCTAGGGTGAGACTTGACAAATACAAAGTGGTGATAGACAAGGAAACATAAGTAAACTGTCTGCCTTTCTTCTGAAGATAGACTTGTGACCAGAAAAGTAAAAGATATCACGATGACCTGATGAATTTCAGGTCTACGGAATATGCACATATTCCTCATACCATGT